>JAHDVF020000820.1:122500-252117 GCA_022606425.2 Lepidostoma basale | reverse complement strand
CCGGTCCGGACGATGAACCCCAACATCCTCAGTGCAATGCCACAAATCCTCTCGATATGTGCACGAAAAGTCAGCCTACTCTCATGAACAAAATAATGAAAGGATCATTAGGATGGTTTGGACATATGGAAAGAATGAATGAAGAAAGAATGGTAAAAAAATTATATATTAACTATGTGAATGGAACCAGAAATAGAGGAAGATCGAGGAAACCGAAGAAGCGAGAGAAATATGTCAGGAAATAAAAGTGGGGTAGTCCAATGGTTAGTTAGTTAGTTAGTTAGTATTGTTTTCTAATATATGTCATTGTTATCGCTGTATGTTATCGCTGTATCACCATATTTTGATACCCATAATAAATAAATAAATTACGCAACAATACTTTAAACTTACCGTCAACAGTGCAATACAAGATAAAACAAAGAACGTCTTATCCATTTTTCGTTCTAAATGAATTAGAATTAGGTTTTAGAATTATGAATTAGAATTAGGTTTGAAATTAGAACTTATTAGTTCCAATAACAAACGAGAACTAATTAATTTTTTTATTCATATTTTAAAATATAATATATAACTTCCATCGAACCGTACAGGGCCAGATTCCATTCAAAGTAATATTTAATAAAATACTTTTTAATAAAAAATTAATAAAATTATACTTAACACAAGACAAACTTTTACTCTTAGCTGCGCTATGTGAGGGAATGGACGGGAATCGAAACTGTGGAGGAGTTATTCCGGACAGCGCAGGATAGGGAAGAGTTTACCAGAGTGATTGCCAACGTCGGGGGGACCTGACAGGGCAATTAAGAAGAAGAAAATCGCTTAACCCAACCAATGACAGGTCGTAAGTCCTGTAAACGCCTCGACCACCATATTTTCATTCCAAATAATTTACGTATTCGTCTCTATTGAGATACAAATAATTCTTAAAACCAATTTGTGTACTATAGCACTGAGAAAGCTAATTAAAGATTGAAACCGGTTGGCCCTACTTACTCAAATAAAGTAGTTTATCATCTTCATCATCAGCCTAACCGTCCACTTCTGGACCTCCTCCATCTGCTTCCATGACTTTGGATCCTGGGCAACACGCATCCACGTCATACCAGCGCAACGGTCTCTTTAATGTCGTCCCTCCATCGAAGTTGGGGACGTTCTGGGTTAAGGGTCGCAGTTCTAGGACACCAGCAAAGGAGGTATTTTGTCCATCTATCGTCAGAGACAAAATACGTGACATAATATACATAATAAGACAGTGACGTTTGATAATGCCTTAGAAGGGCGAAACATATCATTCTCATAAAATATTATATAGTAGAATTTCTAGAAAACTGACGTTTTCATTCGTATTAATTATTTAATATGGAGTTTTATATCATTGTTCAAGAAACAATAAATAAGTTGTTTGTATTTTTTTTATGAATTAAAACACTGTTTTTTCTACTCTTTTAGTTTATTTTTCTCGACAGGTTTCGAAGAATTTACAACTTCTTCATCAGGAGAACGATACAAACCTCTATTCTCTCGGCGATGAAGCCGTGAAGCGTAAAAAACTGAAAATGTAAACTTTATTCATGTGAATAGATTGCGGTGTCGAGGAAGTCCGAGAAATACATGGCATCAACAAATTAATAAAATATTAAAGGATGACCATGTTAGAAGTCGGAAGAATGTATGGTATATGTAGGTACGTGTATGACTCGCTGTATGAATGTGGAGGATGCTAGAGAGGTATGTCAGGATTGAAAAGTGTGGCGATTTAGTCTTGCCTACCTGACAAATTTTCAGATCTATTTCATTTTCATTTTGGATTCACCCGGCTAAGAGTAGGCAAGAATGGACAAGAAGACTACTGACTTGAATTGCAGGGCGACCGTAATTACGGTGGAAGGATGACTCGAACAGACACGTCGGCATAAGCTGGCTTTTCTTTCCTGACATTTCTATGACTCATCACATGGCCGACATTCAATATTTGATTTATTTGATCGTGCCACGTTTTCCTCGATCTTCCTCTATTTCTGGTTCCATTTACATCGTTAACATTTTTTTACCATTATTTTTTCATTCACTCGCACCGCGTTCACTTCTTATATTTTCATTCGGCACTCTATCATACACAGAGAAGAATTGTGATATCAAGGAACGAAAACTAACTAAACTAACCATCATACCGTCTCCCCGGAGGGGTAGGCAGAAATAATGGACCACCAAACTGATCTCTCCTGACATACTTCTCTCGATTCCTCTACATTCATACATCTTCTCATGCACGTTGATTTCTCCGACTCTCCTCACGTGACCGACATTTAATATTTAATTGATTTGCCAACCATTCTGTATTCACTCGTTCATTCCATGTGTCCAAACCATCTTAATGATCCTTTCATTATTTTGACAACACCATCATTCGCACCGCATTCACTTCTTATATTTTCAATCGACACTCTATCATACACAGAGTATCCACACATTCGTCTAAGAGATCTCATTTCTACTGCATTTATTCTACTTTCATCCTTATTTTGCCAGTTCCATGCTTTGCTTCCATACATAAGGGTCGGTAGAACAACACCATTGTGCACTGCCATTTTAGATTTTTTTTTATTTTTTTTTATTTATTATTTTCCATTTATTATATGTAATAAATTAATTATATATATATGTACGTAAAATACTTACCTAATTCGGTTTGGGTCAATCAAATAAGGCTCAAATGTTTGTAGACGCCATGTTTGTCTACGGTGGTATTGACGTAAATTTTCAATAATTTGTCACCAATAAATCGAAACTTCAACACTTTTACATTTGGCTTAAAAAAAAACTATGCTAAACATCTGGTTTGCGATTTTTTCATTGTTCTCCGATTTGAATAACAAGCTAAGCCTAGTTCAAGTTATTTACATTCTAGACCATATAACATTAGCGACAGAATTTATCAATTGAATCATTTGGCACATATCTTCACCTGTTGCCTATAACCAGAGATGGGTAGATCAGGGCTACCCGCAGTACTCTTTAAATTTTTCGTTTTCTTCTTCCACGTATCAAGTTTTTATGTATACAACAAAACATTGTTAACTGCGCTGAACTGAAACCAATCGGAAATGAAGACGCCATTCATATACAACAAAACATTGTTAACTGCGCTGAACTATGTTAACTGCGCTGAACTTTGTTAACTGCGCTGAACTATGTTAATTGGCAACCTTCATGGCAGAGTGGTAAAAGCTCTGACTTCCATACAGAAGGTCCCGGGTTCGATTCCCAGCGATGGCAGTGTGATTGCCACACTGTATTTGGTCTGGTGTAGAATTCACGTGACAATAAAATGGCGATAGATTTGGCTACCTATCACATGTCACGAGAATCAATATAATAGTTAAAAAATAAAATTGTATACAGTAATTGGCTTCAAAAAAGTATACGTTAACGATGTAAATGAAACCAGAAATAGAGGAAGATCGAGGAAAACGTGGCACGATCAAATAAATCAAATTTTGAATAGAAGTTTTATTATATTGTATTTTACTGGAACGACACATTTTTGATTATTGAAATTAACATTTTTATCATGAAACGACATGTTTCGCCTGTTAAAGGCATTATAAAATGTCAGAAAAAAACAAGCATTTTGTTGGCTCTTTCCGACCTGTTTCCTTCCTGCTTGGCGAAACCGGTCGTTGTCGAAATACAGACAAAAAGTGAAAGTATGTATTCAATAAAAAAACATAATTTTCAAGATAATCTAATGATTTCACTGAAATCTATTGATGGAAGTTCTTCTTCTTCTTCCTTATTGTAGACCTATGAGGTCTGTTCTCCAGAGTGTTGCTTCTACTGTGAGGTAGATTCCCAGCTGTCCTTCCATCTTTTATGAGGTCTTCCGCGAGGACGATTCCAATGAGGCTGATTATGCAATGCAATATAAGGGAGTCTGGTGGTGTCCACTCTTTGAACATGACCGTATAAGTCCCCTTTTCGCTGTCTGCTCCATCTTATAATATCCTCAACCTCACATATCTCTCTTATTCTGGTGTTCCTCACAAGATCCCTCAGTGTCTTGCCTGCTATCGTCCTCAGTGTCTCAGATACTGATGGAAGGTAATTTTAAATAATAATTCAATAAATCGGTGTATTTTAACTACTTCCACTTTTGTCTTTATTTCGACAGCGACTGGTTACGCCAAGTTTTTGCACTTGTGAATTAAAACAGTTTTTTTTTGTGTGGAAAAAATAGGATTTTATTTCATAAAAAAATTTTATTATGACATTCCACAATGTAAACGCCTTCTTCTGATTATTCAAGTGCCCTGTCGGGTCCCCCCAACGTTGGCGAACACCTCAGCAAACCTGCACCTCCATACTTCGGATGCCGGTCCACTCCCTCACATTTCGCAGCCAGGACACCTGTCTCCTACCGGACCCTCGGCGCCCCTCAATTTTCCCCTTCAATATCAGTTGGAGAAGGTGGTATTTTTTCCCACGCAGTACATGACCCAGATGTCAAATCTTCCAAACCTTGATAGTTGACAATAGCTCCCTGTCAACTCTAGTTCGCATCATTACTTCGGCATTGGTAACTTTGTCTGTCCAGGGAATTCTGAGCATTCGGCGATAGAGACACATTTTACTGCTTCTAGTAAACACCCTAAGTTTATCAATAACACGTTTAATTAATTTAGTTTAATGATAAAATGAGGGTACTATTTGCAAACCCGCCAAACTCCACCAACAAACAAAATTGAGATATGAATTGGGTCTTATTCATAATACACTTGCACAAAATTTTTATTGATTTTCAGTTTCAAATCAGGCTTCATTCTGAAAAATTTTGCTATTAAAATATTGGGTTTGTTGCAAAGACGGCAAAATCCAAGCACAGGCTGCAGCACAGCTGGCAAACTCCAATTCAGCCAATCACAGCACTCTAATATGCTTGAATTTAAAATGGTCACCAAACAGTTTTGTATACAGTTGCTGCTAAATTTGCTCTACAGTTTTTTCTATAATACCAGAGTTCTTCCTTAAAAATATAATTATAACTTCACAATGGACGCTTTCCTCAAGCCTGTAACACCTTCTAAGACAAAAAAAAATAAAAATTCACCCTGAAAAGTGGATTTTTAAAATCCATACTATCCCTATTTTTTATGTTTATTACTAGTTTGTTTAATCTCATTAAAAAATATTCTCCTTAAACATAAAACCAAGACGTGTTTTATTTAAATAATTGTTATTACTATGTTCCATGAAGAGAATATTCTGTTTTTTACAGAACATTTTTATTATTAGAAATAACATTTGTTTGTTGCATAGCTGGCAAAATCCCACCGCGTTTGTTGCAAACATGACAACCTCCACTTGAGTGCTGCAAAGCTGGCAAACTCCAAAATTAAATTCATTATTTTACTTTAATTATCAACATAATGATTATTTCATGGCTGATAATTTTTAAAATACTAACTGGTTGAAATGAAAAAAATATATATTGTAAAAAAGCGCATTTTATTAGCGTATCAGTTTTTTGCGATTTTTTTCAAAACATCATATAGTTTGCCATATTTGCAAATAGTACCCTCAAATATGGTCAATTAAAATTAAGGATTAATTGTATGGTGGCCGAGGCGTTTACATGACTCATGACCTATCATTGGTTGGTTTAAGCGATTCCACCCTTCTTACGACCACCACGTCCGACAATTTTTTTGAAAATGCTACTATGTTGAGACACACTTCACATATTTTAGGTCAATCTACACTAGCGCCATCTATTACGAATATTTGTACATATTCTGTTTCCAAAAAAAATATTTAAAAACAATTTACATCTTCGTCTCTATTAAGATACAATCAATCCGTAATAATGATTAACCCGCAATGGGTAAAAACCAGAATTTGTATACATTAAAAAACAAATTAGGGTCAATTAAATTTGTATTAGCTGTGAACGGTCACAATCGTATTGATATAGCACCGTTTTCTGTTTTGTGTTTTACGTTGAACTTCTTGATTTATCGTTTAAAAAAATTATCGTCATTTCTATTGCTGACACATATGGGTGGGTCAGAATATTAATGGATTAAGTCCAAATTTTATAAATGTGGAGTTTAATGTTTCTACAGGTATATAAAACAGATTTCTATGTTGTGTGTTAATAACAGAATAGTAGCTTTTCAATTTTCTCCATAAATGACAATACTATTGATTAGAGATCAAAATTTGAAACCTTTCAGAATATTAGTGAATCATGTCCATTTTAACAGCTCGTTCATCATCAGAGGTATATTATAATAACTGTTGATTGCTAAAAATGAGATCAGGTGAAGACTTTAGTTCGTCCAGTGCATGAGACTTTACAAATTAGTGTTGGGCGTTTATACAGGTGTTTGAAGAAAACAAGTTAGTGACAAATGAAACCCTGGAAGTCAGAACCAAGTGACCATGGCCAAAGTGAGGAAGGTTTAGAAAATGATGAAGTTATTTTATGATTAATGTTGCTCGATTTTGATTTTTTTTAAATGTGTTTCATTTGGTTCAGGAAAAATTTCAGAATAATAGTGAATCATGACCATTTTATTTTCTTTTATTTGTACTTTAAATATTAATAAATCTTTGTGAAATGTATACTTACATCTGTATACGAATCCTGGATTTTCACCTGTGGGTGGTTAATTTAAATTTTAATTGTATCTCAATAGAGACGAAGAACTAAACAATCATTCTTCATAGATGGCGTTAGTGGATGGATTGTATAGATTAATATTAAAAAATTAATTAGTTCAATCAAATCTACATAGATGGCTAACTGGAACTGCCACGTGAAGATAAGTATGAATTTGGAGTATATATACAACTTCCAAAAAAAATGTATCATACATGATCATAATAACAATGGTGGAATGGGGAATGTTGTAACTACATAAAGCGTGCGCTTAACCCAACCAATGACAGGTCATAAGTCCTGTAAACACCTTGATCATCCATATTCAGTTTCCAGTTTGTTTCTTCGTCTCTATTGAGATACAATTAAAATTTAAATTAACCACCCACAGGTGAAAATCCAGGATTCGTATACAGATGTAAGTATACATTTCACAAATATTTGTAAATATTCTGGTCAATTATTTGGCGTATAAAATAGGAGTGGATACTCCAGGCGACTTCTAACAGTACGATAGGAGGCGGTAGCCTCTTCGCATTGTGTTAATAAAGTAGTTTGCTAAATGCTAAACAATCATTCTTCATAGATGGCGTTAGTGGATGGATTGTATAGATTAATATTAAAAATTAATTAGTACAATCAAATCTACATAGATGGCTAACTGGAACTGCCACGTGAAGATAAGTATGAATTTGGAGTATATATACAACTTCCAAAAATGTATCATACATGATCATAATAACAATGGTGGAATGGGGAATGTTGTAATTACATAAAGCGTGCGCTTAACCCAACAAATGACAGGTCATAAGTCCTGTAAACACCTTGATCATCCATATTCAGTTTCCAGTTTGTTTCTTCGTCTCTATTGAGATACAATTAAAAATTTAAAATTAACCACCCACAGGTGAAAATCCAGGATTCGTATACAGATATAAGTATACATTTCACAAATATTTGTAAATATTCTGGTCAATTATTTGGCGTATAAATAGGAGTGGATACTCCAGGCGACTTCTAACAGAGCGATAGGAGGCGGTAGCCTCTTCGCATTGTGTTAATAAAGTAGTTTGCTAAATGCTAAACAATCATTCTTCATAGATGGCGTTAGTGGATGGATTGTATATATTAATATTAAAAAATTAATTAGTACAATCAAATCTACATAGATGGCTAACTGGAACTGCCACGTGAAGATAAGTATGAATTTGGAGTATATATACAACTTCCAAAAAAATGTATCATACATGATCATAATAACAATGGTGGAATGGGGAATGTTTTAATTACATAAAGCGTGCGCTTAACCCAACCAATGACAGGTCATAAGTCCTGTAAACACCTTGATCATCCATATTCAGTTTCCAGTTTGTTTCTTCGTCTCTATTGAGATACAATTAAAATTTATATTAATAAATCCTTTGTGTATCTTATTTTGTGTCTATTTATTTTAATTGATTCATGTACTATCGAAATAAATTAAGTGTTTGCAGTGAAAACATCCCTGGATTTTACGAAAGCCTTTCAACTTTAGGTCTAATTATCTCTGAATCAGGATCGATGGACTTGATCCATTTATATTCTGAACCACCATTATCTTTGACACAATAGATACGACAATACAAAAAGAATGCCTCTGCGCAGTCACACAATTAGAGAGACATAAATCAATCACAAATGACAAAGATCGTATGCGTGATTAACATTCATAGAAAAATCATTTTTACTGACAAACAAAACTAACCTATTTTACAAATGATGCGTCACAACTTCTCAAACTCATTTGAATTAGGTCCTTTTTCAGGAAAACACGTTTACACACTTAATTGAAGGTTAAATCAAATCAGTTCATTTTCTCAAAAGATTTTACAAGCAAAAAATATACTTTAAAGTACCTATCTATTGTCGAACTGCAATCTAGACGAACTGCAAAGACTATTTAATATATTCTAGACATCGCCCGCTACTTCAATATGATGATCTCAGTTGAGAAAACAAAAACCATGACATTCTCAGTAGAACGAAGTCGCTATACTCCCTCTTCTACAAAATACAGAATTACATACCTTGGTAAAAGTTATGATGTACGAAGCGTATGTTAAAAGCCGACTGTGACATATATGAGTTGTCATCCCAAACAAAAGCCTATCCAAAAAAGCTAAGATGGCAGTGCACAATGGTGTTCTTGTGCCGACCCTTATGTATGGAAGTGAAGCATGGAACTGGCAAAAGAAGGATGAAAGTAGAATAAATGCAGTAGAAATGAGATCTCTAAGACGAATGTGTGGCAAATCTGTTTATGATAGAGTGACAAATGCAAGTATAAGAAGTGAATGTGGTGCGAATGAAAGTGTTATGAACAAAATAAGGAAAGGGTCATTAAGATGGTTTGGACACATGGAAAGAATGAGTGAAGACAGAATGGTAAAGAAGGTATATGTAAACGGCGTGAACGGAGCTAGAAATAGAGGAAGGCCGAGGAAAACGTGGCACGATCAAATCAATCAAATATTGAATGTCGGTCACGTGAGGAGTCGGAAAATCGACGTGCGTGCATGACAAGATGTATGAATGTAGAGGAAGCGAGAGGCGTATGTCAGGACAGAACAGTGTGGCGTTCCATTCTTTCTGCCTACCCCTCCGGGGAGACGGCGTGATGGTAAGTTATTTAGTTAGTTAGTTCTGGGGGACAGAAAACCAAAAGGACATCTCCAGACTCCAAAGACAATAAAATAAAATAATAAAAATAGCATATAACATAAACTACCTCACCCCTCCCATACAAGTTTACAGAAAAAACATTGACATATCAGACCTGACCAAATATGAGACCTTAAAAATTGTACACAAAGTGACCATGGAAAAGAAAACAGACAGCAGCTACAAATTAACTAAAAATTCAGACATACACAGACACTGGACCAGGAACTGTGACAGATATCGCTTACCAAATGCACGAACTAAGACAGGACAAACAAGGATATTGAACAATGGACTGAAACTTTACAATGAACTACCAAAAGACACAAGGAGTCTCACTACAACCCAATATAAAATATATCTGAAACAATACATAATTAATAGTAAGATCTAAAAATGTAGGCAGGAAATGAGAAGTAGAAATGAGATCACTAAGAAGAATGTGCGGGAAAACGTTGTATGATAGAATACCGAACAATGAAATAAGAAAGAAATGTAAGGCAGATGACTGCATCATGAATAAAATTAAAAAAGGATCCCTGAGATGGTTCGGACATATGGAACGAATGGATGAGAGTAGAATGGTTAAAAAGTTGTACACAAGCAGCGTGAGTGGGAAAAGAAGCCGAGGACGACCGAGGAAAACATGGCATGACCAAATCAATCAATTACTAAAAGGCAGCCATATTCGAAGTCGGAACAATCGACGTGCGTGCATGGTACGATGTATGGATGTAGAGGAAGCTCGAGAGGTATGCCAGGACAGGCCAGTGTGGCGATCCATCCTCTCTGCCTACCCCTCCGGGGAAATGGCGTGATGGTTAGTTAGTTAGTTAGTTAGTTCTAAAAATGTATCCATATAACCGAATTGGGTTTTAATTAATAAATAAAATTAAAACAAAAATAAAAAAACCTTAGGATGCAAGTTACTCGTAAATGATAGAATGCTGGAACAGGTTGCGAAGTTTAGATATCTGGGAGTGAATCTCTCTTCTTCTCTGGTTTCAATCCTGGGATTGGTTTGCAGCAATTTCCTCCATTATTCTCTTCCACTTTTCCCTGTCTTGTGCGGCTCTTTTGAGATCTGCATATGATGAGCAGCGTACGTCCACCAACAGGTCCTCCAGGTACTCTCGGCGTAGGCGTTCCCTAGAGTTTGTCCCCTCGATCATACCCTCCATTATGGCATGCAAGAGACCTTCTTGACGTATGACATGGCCGATCCATCTTGCACGCCTTTCGGACAAGGTCCTGAGCAGGTGCCTTCCTCCTTCGATTCCTTGAAGAACTTCCTTGAGGGAGTGAATCTGTTCAGTCAAAATGATCTTGTCAGAGAAATAATGGGACAAGTCAACAAGGCTTCGGCGGTATCAGATTGTCTCAGGGAGATCATATTAAAAAACAAGTTAAAAATACATACAGTAGCGAACACAGAAATCTTTTCACACTGAAAATATCTTTTTTTTGTAACTAACTAACTAACCATCACGCCATTTCCCCGGAGGGGTAGGCAGAGAGGATGGATCGCCACACTGGCCTGTCCTGGCATACCTCTCGGGCTTCCTCCACATTCATACATCGCACCATGCACGCACGTCGATTATTCCGACTTCGAATGTGGCCGCCTTTTAGTAATTGGTTAATTAAGTCATGCCATGTTTTTCTCGGTCGTCCTCGGCTTCTTTTCCCACTCACACTGCTTGTGTACAACTTTTTAACTATTGTACTCTCATCCATTCGTTCCATATGTCCGAACCATCTCAGGGATCCTTTTTTAATTTTATTCATGATGCAGTCATCTGTCTTACATTTCTTTCTTATTTCATCGTTCGGTATTCTATCATACAACGTTTTCCCGCAAATTCTTCTTAGTGATCTCATTTCTACGGCGTTTATCCTGCTTTCATCCTTCTTTTGCCAGCTCCAAGCTTCACTTCCATACATGAGGGTTGGTACTAGAACTCCATTGTGTACTGCCATCTTTGCTTCTGTGGATATATTTCTATTTGCAGTAATGACTTTGAGTGCGCCATTTGTTTTATTCCCAGCACCAACCTTCCTTTCGATGTCTTTCTCCATTTTTCCGTCTCTTGTAAACATGCTTCCCAGATACTTTTTTTTTTGTAATTATATTATATATATTTTTTTGTGATTCCTTGATAGCTTTTCACTCCAAATTATTAAGCAACACTGTTTAAAGATGATCTGCAAGAAAAGTGCCTTCTAAGGGATCAAAAAAAAAAATCCTAATTTTAGAGTTAATTTGTAGATTTTCGATTTTTTGTCACAAAAATTAAAAATGCTCACATAATTTAAATAAACACATATTTATTTCAAATAAAATTACATAGGTATATAACACTAACAATTATCAAAAACCAACAAAATCAGTACTTTGTTCCTCCTCCTGTTTTTTAATAACTGCTTCAATACGTTTAGGCATGGATTTCACCAAATTATGTATGTAGTCTTGGATAATTTTTTCAATCAAACTTTTTTGATTTTCCTTTGACCGAGGCTTCATTTTATTTATTTCAATTGCCATTTTATGCCACAAGTTCTCGATAGGGTTTAGGTCAGGGCTATTTCCGGGCCAATCCAGTGTCGGAATCCCATGAATTTACATATATTATTTGACCTAAAAATTATTTTAACAGTGTTATTAAGATAATCAAATGATTTTAATGAAATCTCTTGATGGAAGTTCATTTTAAATAATAATTAAATAAAACGATGTTTTTTAACTACATCCACTTTTGTCTTTATTTAGACAGCGACCGGTTTCGCCAGGCTCGCTGGCATCGACAGACTGGTAACACTATTGTAAACTTAGTTCTTTATATACATACAGATCAGGGGTGGTAAACATGATTCTATACAAAAATAATCTTCAAATATTTATGTAAAAATTTTCTGAATTTAACTATTGGTATTACAGGTATTCTTGGAGGTTCGTGTTTAATACAATGGGTTTTAATTTTTATTATCTCTTACATATTCATATATAATGTTTGAAAAAATGGTAATTTTGTTTAAATTATTACTGAATTTAAATATTATATGTTATAGTTCTTGGTCCGTATTTGAAAATAATCATACATTTAACCCAACCGAAAACGCTAAAATCTTGCATAAATGCCCAAAAAGTCAAAAACTAGACAAATTAGAAATTCTAGAAATAAATAGGCTAAAATACAATACCCCTGACCAAGTAGTTCTTAATGACCAAATACTGTTTGTGCACTCCCCGTTGCTATACCCCATATAAATAAATAAAAAATATTCCTGGAATCGATTACTGCCCAAAATGTGTTTTTGATTGATTCCAGACCCTAGCAGCTATATGGATTGGGAAAACCGAATAAGGCGGGGCCAACCTTACGGACCAAGAACTATAACATATAATATTTAAATTCAGTAATAATTTAAACAAAATTACCATTTTTTCAAACATTATATATGAATATGTAAGAGATAATAAAAATTAAAACCCATTGTATTAAACACGAACCTCCAAGAATACCTGTAATACCAATAGTTTAATTCAGAAAAATTTTACATAAATATTTGAAGATTATTTTTGTATAGAATCATGTTTACCACCCCTGATCTGTATGTATATAAAGGACTAAGTTTACAATAGTGTTACCAGTCTGTCGATGCCAGCGAGCCTGGCGAAACCGGTCGCTGTCTAAATAAAGACAAAAGTGGAAGTAGTTAAAAAACATCGTTTTATTTAATTATTATTTAACAGTGTTATATTTTTTTAATATTGTTTTGTGAACATTATAAATCACAGTGTCAGAAATAAATAATACTTAAAGAATGTGTCTTAGACCGACAGTGAAGCATCCTGCTGGACAAATGGTCTGGGGATGCTTCTCTTTTTATGGAGTGGAGCATATAGTGAAAAGTTACACAATAAAATTATTTTCGTTTTCAGATCAAAGTCAAGCTATCGAGCGTTGCCATTTTTGCGCATTTTTATAGTTCATTCCAATATTTTATAACATATTATTTATTAAAGAAGTTCAAAAATAAATACACAGATGGCATATCAATTTTTCTTTATTTATTATTGAAAAATTGCACACTTATTTAACATGTTTTTCTACAAGATAATTTTTTTTTTAACAATTAAATTGGTTTCGCTCCAAGCAGAGCTTCAAGATAACAAAACAAACTTTTCTTAGATTTTTTTGTTTTATTCAAATCCATACTTTTAAAAACAATTCATTTGTTGTTGTTTTTTAACAATGATGTAAAACCTCATATTTTATACTTACAATAATGTAGGGTGTTTTTTTTAGAGGTTTGATTTTTAAACTGGCAACATTGTTTCTATAGACTGTCAATTTAACAATTGACAGTTTATTTGTAGTCAGTACGCTTTGCCATTTTATTCAATTGCTCAATAAAGATGTCGAAAATTGGACTTCACGATTGCGCTTCATTCGAGCTAGCCGTGGCGCTCATATGCGAAATCATATTATTTAAACAATAATGCCATAAATGTATCTATTTAATAAAGTCAATATTATATTTTAATGCGTTTTTTTTTTCATTTGAATTTTTATACCTCTAAAAAAAAACACACAATTTAAAAATTAAAACTTCTGTTTTATACAAGTTTTATTATATTCTATGTGAATGACATGTTTCGCCTGTCTTAGGCATTATTAAACAAAGCAAAAACTTCTAGAAAACGCTTCAATAGTGGTGATATTAAAACTCCTTCATTTAGATATAATACAATTTTATTTGTTAATAATATCAATGATAAAAATTTGGAACAAGTATACGAGTTTGTATAATGTACACTGTAGAGACGCGGGCCGACACTGTGCGAACCAAGGGACTACTAAGAACATCTGAAATAAAGGTCCTAAGATTCGTGTCTCTCTGAGATCGTGTCCGCAACGCAGACATACGAAAAACTTGCGAAATAGAGGATATCGTTCAGTGGAGCAGATCCAGAAGAAGATACTGGAGGGACCATGTAGCCAGAATAGATAGTGGCAGACTCGCATATACAGCCGCGTTTGGAATTCCCTTTCGACAGCCTGGAAGACCGCCTAAGAGATGGAGAGACAAGTTGACCTCATCATCCTGAGAGACATGATTTCTGTGTCACAGATCGTCAGATCTATTAAAAGAAGAAGTGTATTGAATTGTAGTCATATAAAAAAATACACCTTTTGAAGTATACCCTAACGGTGAAAACGGAAGGCAAGGCGAAGAAAAGTAATGTTTAGCAAATCACGTAGTTTTTTTTTATTTAAACATGCAAAAGCAGAATTTTGGAATCGAAAATTTCATTATTCGGACGTGAATTTTATTCTTCGAACAGCATCTGCATGTATGTTGCTTTTTCTTGGTTGGTTTATTTGTTGGGCAAACTGTTGTAGTTGTTAGAGTGGTAGACGCTGATGTGGTGCACGTTGTTGGGAGCGTTGTAGTTGTTATTGGAGCTGTTGTTGGAGCTGTTATTGGAGTTGTAGTTAGAGTTGTAGTTGGAGTTGTTGTTGGAGTTGTTGTTGGAGTTGTAGTTGGAGTTGTTGTTAGAGATGTTGTTGTAGTTGTCGTTGGAGTAATTGTCCCACAAGTGGTGGTTGGTAAAGTTGTTGTACAAGAAGTTGTTGTAGGATTTATTGTCGTACAAGTGGATGTTACTGGAGTCGTTGTAGGTGTTGTTGTATATGTAGATGTTGGATTTTTCGTCGTACAAGTAGTAGTTGTTAAAGTTGTCGAACAAGTAGTTGTTGCTGGAACAATTGTAGTGTGAATGGTTATAGTTGGAGTTGGTGTTGGAGATGTTGTTGGTGTTGTTGTTGGAGTTGTTGTGGGACTTGTTGTTGTAGTTGTTGCTGGAGTTGTTGTTGGAGTTGTTGTTGGAGTTCTTGTTCCACAAGTAGTGGTTGTTAAAGTTGTTGTACAAGTAGTTATTATCGGAGTTATTGTCGTGCAAATGGTTGTTGTTGGAGTTGTTATAGGTGCTGTTGGAGTAGTTGAAGGTGTTGTTGTCGGAGCATTTGTTGGCGTTGTTGCAGTTGAAGTCGCTGGAGTTGTTTTAGCTGTTGATGATATTTTATTGCAGATGATATTTGGTTGAGGAACCCTTGTTGTTAACTTCAACACCTTTCGTCGGTATATTTTCTTTCTTGGTGTAATTGGCCATGTTGGAGGGTTAGATGTCGTCGGACATGGTGTTGTAGCAGAGGTTGTTGGAATTGGAGTAGTCGATGCTTCAGTTGGGGCCTCTGTAGGGGTTATTGGCGCTTGAGTTCTTGGAGCATATTTATACTTTGAAAATCGATGTATTCTTGGGTCATCTTTACAATTATTTGGTCTCTTATCATCAGATATGTGTTTAAATGAACCAATATTATAAACAATTGGGTCAGATTCGTCTATTCTCTGATCTTCCTTTAAGTCACCATCATATCTTTGGCTACCTGTAGATTTCAACAATTCTTTTGTTTGCTTGACGTCTGGATGTCTTATCCTCAAATCTTCATAGACGTGGGTATTGAAGCCTTTGAGAGTAGCTATAGGATCAAGTATTTTCGAGTTGTCCCTGTGATATGTCTCTTCCCATTTACTGGAATCGTGTGCTTCTGGTCTATTAGCATTATGTGTATAACTATGTGATTTGGAAGTAGATTTTGGATGACCATGCGATCGTGGATCAGTATATTTATCGTCACTGGTAGCATCAGAAGAACTGTTATGATCGTGATCTTCTGAGTCACTTAATATTTTGTTTTGGCCATGTGTCCTGGACGTACCAATAGACCTTGAATGGCTGTGTGATCCTAGATCAGTATATCCATGAGTTTTTGAAGCATCAGAAGATTTAAGATGACCATGTGCTTCTGAATCAATGACAATATGTTTATGCCCATGTGATCCGGATGGATCAGTAGACTTTGAATGGCCATGTGATTCTGGATCGACATGTTTATGTTTACTGGCAACATGACTGGAATGACTATGTGCTTTTGAATCAGTCACAATATGTGAATACCCTTCTGGTCTAGAAGCATCAGTAGATCTCGAATGGCCATGTGATCTTGAATCGGCATATTTGTATTTGCTAGCATCATCACTGTAATGACCATGTGCTTTTGATTCAGCTTCAACATGTTCATGTGATCCTGGATCAGCATGTTTATGTTTACTGCCAGTTAATACTTGACCATGTGCTTTTGAATCAACCACGATGTATGATTTTGAAGTATCAGGAAGCCTTGAATGATCATAAGATCCAGGATCGGTAGATTTATGTTTACTGGCAACGTCAAAAGAATTGGAAGATCCATCGTCATCAGAGTAAGTCACAACCTTTGTGTTTTTATGTGATCCAGAATTGTGAATTCCACTATGTGAATCAGAATCAATCAAGTCTTCTGAAAGTCCATGTATTCCTAGGTCACTCTTATCATTCGTATATTCTTTCATGCTCAAAGTTTCGGCGGACTTTAAATGCTCGTGTGTTCTACGTTCAGCCAAATGCCTTGGCTCTTCGTGGGTTTTTGATGCATCTGAATATCTTGAATGTCCATGGGTTCTTGAGGCGGTTAAATATCTTGAATCTTCGTGTATATTCAAATCACCTAAATAACCTGGTTGTGGTATATTTTCAGGACTCGTGTTAATATGATCGTACCCGCTGAGAAAATCAGTATTCCCTGAGTTCTCGTGTTTTTCAAAACTATCAACATCCCATTTAAGTCCATGTTTTCGGGAAGCATGTTCAAAATCTGAATTTTCCATTTTAGAAACTTCATGATTAATATCATCTAAGAGTTCATTTTCCCCATTTTCATTGGAAGCAGACCCTATTTTTTTAAATATCCCAGGGTCAGATATGAGTTTCATTTTTCCAAGTGTTCTAGATGAAGCAGTGGACTTATGGTGTCCAAGACTTCTTGGATCAAGTGAATATCTTACATGTTCATGGTGTCTGACATCAGCGATGGAGTCTGATGGTTTCGTGGTTGTGTCACTTGTAGATATTTTTGGTAATATTGGCATAGGAGGTGGTGATGAATATCTTGAATGTCTTGAAATCGTTTCCGATACATGATCTTTCCTATTTGATCTTTGCGGTGGTGCACCGATACTTTGTTCCTGTAAAGACGTGAAGAAGAAGATTAAATTTTGTTTTCTTTTATCAAATGTCGGGGATCATTTTTCAATAACACTTTAAATACCTAAAAGGGTTGTTCAAGGATTTGGAAATACATATATAGACACAACTTGCAACACAATTTACAAAGCTCCCAGTCTCTAAACACAGGTCAAACTGAATAGACTGAGATGGGCCGGTCACGTGCAGAGGATGCCATCATTGCGAACCCCAAAAAGATTGCCGGAGTGGCACCCAGGTGGTAGAAGACCAATTGGACGACCAAGGCTGCGATGGGAGGATGAATTTGGGAGAGATGGGCCAACATTGTTACGGTGTCAGATTGGAGGGTCGAAGCGGAGGACAGGAGAAGTTGAAGAAGTTGACAAGAGACTAAGGCTCGATATGGGCTGTAGGACCATCGAAGAAGAATAAACAACTTGTGTAAGAGGGGATAGTGGAAGAAACGCGAAACTCCAGGCACGGAAGTCTAGGGACATCCTTCTAATATTATCAAGAATACTGGCAAAAGATTACTCTAGTGCTAGAGGGGCTATGATAGATGACAGTAGGAGAACCGGATGACCATGCGGTGGTCTGGGGACATCTTTAAAATATTATCAAAAAACTGGTAAACTATGGGCCCTGCTAGGGTGGGAGGGGCCATGATAGATGGCAGAAGGAGAACCGGGTCATCACAAATGTGGTGGTCTGGGTCATCTTTTAAATATTATCGAAAATACTGGTAAAATATGGGCCCTGTTAGGTTGAGATGGGCCATGATAGATGGCAGAAGGAGAACCGGGTCACCACAAATGTGGTGGTCAGGGTCATCTTTTAAATATTATCGAAAATACTGGCAAAATATGTGCCCTGCCAGGGTTGGGGGAGCTATGATAGATGGCAGAAGGAGGACCGGGTGACCACATTATATGGTGGTCTGGGGACATCTTTAAAATATTGGCAAAAGTTGGGCCCTGTTAGAGTTGGAAGGGCTATGATAGATGGCAGAAGGGGAACCGGTTGACGACAAATGCGATGGTCTGGAGCCATATTTCATCATTAAAAGGTGGGCCTGCTAGTGCTAGGGGGTATTTTATAGATAGTAGAAGGAGAAAAGAATGCCGGGAGACTTAGAGAAATGATAGATGATGATAAAGAGAAATCAGTCAAATATTATCAAGAATACTGGCAAACATGGGCCCTGGAAGGGATATTATAGATAACAGAAGGAGCGTCTGGCAACCGCAAGCACGGTGGTCTAGGAATATCCTTAAAATATGATCAAGAATACTGGCAAAAAGCCCGCTTTTGCTTGATGGAGCATGATAGATAGCAGAAAGAGCACCGGGAGATAGCAAGCATAGTGGTAAGAGGACATTCTTAATATATGATCAAGGAGACTTTCAAAAGATCGGTCCCGCTAATGCACGAGAGGATATGAAAGATAGCAGAAGGAGCGCCGGGAAACTACAAGCAGAGTGGTCTGAGGGCATCTTATATAAACTGTGATCACGTATACTGGCAAAATATGGACTACACTTATACTAGAGGGAACATAAGATGAACGGGAGATCACAGATGACAGAAGGAGCACCGGAATACCATGAACCTTATACTCCATTGATCGAGACACTTAGTTGAATATTTTCAAGCAGTCACACAACAAATAACTAGTGTTCAAATAGCATAACCGAATGTAAACAATGTTTTAAAACACAACAAAAACACGCTTTGATTAATATTGGAGCAATACTTACAGCCAAAAGTGAAAAAACCACCAATGTGAAGCTGAATCCGTTTGTGGCCTTCATGTTGCTTGTTTATAAATTAAAAGAACTTACTCTTTCAGATATATATCGCAGAATGGCCTGAAATCATACCAAGACATCACATAGTAAACAATTATATTGCGACAAACATCTGATTAATTCCAACACTTGTGTTTAAGTTGATGTTACTAAGAATTACTGTCATTCAGACAATAGGTATTTGGAGTAATGGGATTTTCTGTGTACGCACTTGTTGCTCCACTGATTACGTACCTTCTGACGTCACTGTATCATGGAATGTTATTATTTTTGTGGTCCTTCGTGATGCATTTGATTACTCCAGCATTCAAACAGCTCTCGGTGTCATTTCAATTGTAATCTACTATCAATCCAGCAGTTTTCTTTTGTACTTGGCTTTAGGTCTTCCCGTATCATCAACAAACCCAAAATTCTTCTTGTTATTATTATTTTTCTTGGTTTATGTCGTATGACCTATCCCGGGATGATGGCGTCCAACCACATCGTCATTTCTACAGTGGCCTTCCTGGTAGTATCTTTTTGCTGGGTTTTCATTTTTAACAATTTTTGCAAGTATCGCATCTACAATGGGGTTCATATAGGCCCTCCAAAAGTGCCTTCTGCTTCTTCCTACATACTACTCGTATGTCTTTAACACCACAGACAGGCCTTATCATCTCATCTCCGATATTTGGTTATAGTTCTGATTTGTGCTTCTCTAAAATGTTTTTTAGTCCTATTGGTATCGGCTCTCAAATTTGAAAATCTTAAAACTGTATTTTTTTTATCAGGTACCTCAACTCTACGGAACAGCTCCTCAACGCTGCTCCTCAATTCATTATTTTATCCCCTAATCTCATGGCCTAATATTCTTCTTCTCTTGTTCTTCTTCCTCAGCCTATTTCCATCCACTCCTGGACAAAGGCCTCCTCCATTCGCTTCCATGTCACTATGCCTTGTGCCGACTGCATCCAGGTTATTTCGACGTGTCTGTTCAGATCATCCTTCCACCGTAGTTGCGGTCGCCCTGCACTCCTCTTTGCCGTCCACGGTCTCCAAGTCAGCAGTCTTCTTGTCCATTTTTCATCTGAGCTTCTGGCTGCGTGACCTGCCCATTGCCATTTTAGAGTCGCCACCCGGTGGATAATACCGTTTCTGACATATAGTTTCTGACTCTGTCTCTTAGGCTTATTCCTAACATGATTTCCATAGTTCTTTGGGTCACTCGTAGTTTCTCGGCACTTTGATTGGACAATGTTACAGTTTTTTTTAGTAAGGCTTACCCTAAGGATTTAAATCAATGGTATTAGAATTTATTTTAGAAACTTCAATATGTGCAGAAAATAGCTCATTATCATGAAAAAGGAATCGGGTCGTGTTCAGGCTTGAACCCATGTCCCCTGGATCAGGAGCAAAGGGTTCTGTCCTCTAGACCACCACCCGATTTCAAGACCATAAGTACCAACTGCCAGAACGTAGGCTTCATAGACTTTTCGTTTCAGGTTGATCGGTATTTTCCGGTTTTTAAGGATGTTACCCATGTTTCCGAAAGCTGCCCAACTTAGTCCAATTCTTCTTTTTAGCTCTGCGGTTTGGTTATCTCGGCCCAATCGAATATTGTGTCCCAGGTATGTATATTCTTGGACATTCTCAATTCTGCTGCCATCCACGTTGATTTCAAGCCTTTCCGTGGCCATCACCTTGGTCTTTGCCAGGTTCATATTCAAACCTACAGATTAACCAGCAACATTTCCAATCAGCTCTTGCTCTCTGAAACCCATTGACGTTTTTGACCGTATTGGTGCAAGGAATGAGCCACATTCTGACACCTTCAGACGGTATCGTCCATGATTCAAAGACATACATAAATATAGACCAAACGTTTTATCATTTGTATATTCTTTGTCGAAGTTTCAAATTATTTCTCTCAAATCTGGTAATTAATAATTAGTAATTGGTTAGTATAAATTACTTTAAAATCAAAACAGAACAAAATAGAAAAAATAATCTTTATTTTTTTAAATAAATAATTCTACACAAAAATTATTTTTAAATCTTAAAAACTATTTATTTAGATAAGTAAACATTATATGTAATTAAAAAATAACCTAAAAATAAATAATCAATAAAATATTTATTCAACATTTTGATTGTATACAAATACTTGTAGACTTGAAGACTTGTAGAGATGGAGAGATGGCTGGACATCATCATCCCAGGACAGCCCACCGTCACAAACAAGTCACACGAAAGAAGAAATAAACTAAGAGGAAGAAGAAAGAAGAAGAAGAAGAAGAAATATCATGTTTCTCCTCTTTAAGGCATAATCAAATGCATACGATAATGTACTGGCAAGACCAAACAAGTCAAACTATAAAAAATGCCTTTTGGTGATATTTTAGTGAGGCGTAATCTGTCAATTTAAAAATCGTTTGCAATACTCGTATACCCCAGCAGATGAAATAGATTATATTAAAAAAAATTCCTTTAGATAATGTCGTACTAAAGTGACATACTCAAACCGTCAACAAAATGGTCTGATGACATCAAATGAGTGGCAGGATGTCAATGGCACAGTGAGGCGAGGGATAGAGTTATAGAAGTCAGAAAGGGTGGCCTTTGTCCATCATTGGACGACTAATAGCTGATGATATGATGATTTTCTTTCTTTATGATGATGAGTCATGAAAAGAGCCGTGTTGGGAATAAGCCTAAGAGACAGAGTCAGAAACGATACGGTGAGAGAAAGAACAAAGTTCACTGACATCATCCACCGGGTGGTGACTCTGAAATGGCAATGGGCAGGTCACGTAGCCAGAAGTTCAGACGAAAAGTGGACAAGAAGACTGCTGACTTAGAGACCGCGGACGGCAAAGATAAGTGCAGGACGTCCACAACTACGGTGAAAGGATGATCTGAACTAACACGTCGGAATAACCTGGATGCAGTCTGCACAAGACAGAGTGACATGGAAGCGAATGGAGGAGGCCTTTGTTCAGGAATGGGCGGGATTAGGCTGAGGAAGAAGGAGAAGAAGAAGATGATTTTCAGTTTTGATTTTTTTAGTAAGGAAGTCTAAATGTGTTATGAATTACGTTTCCAAACTGTATGATTGGCTTCTGACCTGGCTCAAAACTATTTTGATCCACTGATTGAGGGGTTGTTGAATCCATATCGTATTGTATGGCGTCTTCACCGTCATAACCATCCTTCGCCGTTTCTGACCGACCAGAAGCTTCTTGCATTTGAGATATCGAAGCTGTTATCAAATCTTCTTCAACTGGCTTCGACCCGATTTCGATTGAAGCAGGATTCTGCAGTTGGAACGGCTGATTCCAGAATTGGTATGGATTGATCATGTTATTCCCTTGAGGTCCAATTGGAATTATTTGAGGCACTATCATGAACAACTGTGGTTGAGCCTGTTCTGGTGGTACCAGCTGCGCAGTCTGTTGATGCAAGAACGGATTTTGGACCGCTGATAATGTCAGATGAGAATTTTGCAGATTTTGAGGAGATATCTGATTATGCTGTTGAAACAATTGCTGGTTTTGAAGCGCGTGCTGAACTACGGTTGATGGATCCGAATGCAAAAGAGAATTAATTATTTTCGATTGTAATGTTTTCAAACTTGAGTCTGCAGTCGGTGGGACAGACAATATTGTGTCTTCCTTTTGATCTGATGGTAAATTTTGATCTGATGTGTATGTTACTACCGTTTCAATAGCTGGTGTCGTTGGTACATCATCTTGTTCATACGAAATTTCATCGTCAAGTGGTTTAGTAGTCGTAGTTTCTTCTTCTTCTTCTATTGTGTAAAGGTTATTATAAACTAGAGGTGAAATCGGGTTCACTGGTGGCCTGTTGAATTGATGAGGTCTAAAAGTGGCTGGTAAGCAGTTGACATAAGAGTTTTGCGGGAAAGCAAACGGTCTAGGAGGTCTGAATAAGTATGGAGGATTTGTCGGTCTCTCTATTTGAATATTGGCGTATGGTGAAACCGTTGTTGGGACGACAAGTGCTGGATAGTACCAAATCGGTGAATCTGTAGCAGGTGTATCATCAGGGACGCTGTCGACTTCAGGTGTTTCCTTGACGGTCATAGAGTCAATCATTGTGTCGAGGCTGTACGATCCGCTATAATCCAAATCTGGACTGACCGTTGGGAATACTATTGGCACAGTTGGATAATAATTGCCTGGAGGTTCAATCATCGTGTCTGGGGCAGAGGTAGTTGGAATAGGATCTTCTGGCATGTAAACTGGAGGGATGTAATATCGACCTTCGTTCACGTTTACGTATCTGTTATCTGAATCCCAATACAGTAAAGATTCTGTTTGAATTGGGGTGTCTTCTGTTATATAATCAGGACTACCTATAGTCAAAACCTGTGGTGTTGACTTGATTATTTCGGCGTGTTCATATATTGGTAATTCTACCTGATCTTTATTAAGTGTAAGATAATTCTCTTCTGTTTGAATATCGTTTGGTGCAATATTAATTTCAGTATCATCAATACTGCTGTCTTGATTGTCAATCATAGTGTCATTTAAAATATAGTCGGTCAAATTGTCGCTTTGTGTTTCAGACAAGCTTACATCGGTTAGATTGTCAGAAATGGTATCATTTACTTCCATGTCTATTAGACCAAGAGTCAGTTTATCGCTTGAATTTATGTCTGTTTCGTTATCAGTAAGTATGTTATTAGAGGTTGTATCAGCCAGGGTATCATTTATGTTTATGTCTGCTAAATTGAGATTTATCATATCATTTACATTTTCTTCGGCTAGGTTTTCAGCTAATGTGTCACCAGAAGTGATGTCTATTGGATTATCTGTTACTGTATTGTCAGAATTTTGACTCGTCAAATCATCGGTTAAGTTTGTGTCTGCTGAATCGACAGTTAATATATCATTCAAATCAATGTCTATTACATTGTCAGTTGATGTTTCGCCAGTAAGTATGTCTGCCAAATTATCTATTAGTGATATATTAGGACTTGTCTCTGTTGAATCGTCAGTTTGTATTTCTATTGCTTCATCAAAGACTTTCATATTAGAATTGGCCAGGCCATCAATTGGTGATATTTCTGATAGATCCGTTGGGTCTACAGATGCATTGAAAGTGTCATAAATATCCATAGGTGTTTCAGTTGTTATGATATCTAGTTCATCTATTTGAGAAGGTATTGTTGAAACATCTAGTAAATCCATGTCTGTAGGATTCGAATTCACTGTAGAACTTCTTTCATCCGTAATAACCTCGAACACCTCCAAAATTTCTGGTGTTGGGTCAATTTGTGGTTGAATCGTCGATGTTGTTGACATTTCAGTCGATGTTTCAAAGATTGTTTCTACAATTGGTTCCTCAGTAGCCATCGATGGAAAAGTGTCATTTAATCCGGTATTCACATCATCAACTGTGTCGATAACGGATTCAGCATCTTCTACCGAAACGTTTACAATTGTCGAAGACTCAACTGGAGTGTTTGTTGATGACAAACCTTCAGACATTGAACTTTCAGTAGTAGTTACGTATTCAAGATTTGTATCATCAGTGGAGTCGTTTGATACTGTAGAATCTGATAAAACAGCTGACTCAGTTATTGATCCACTTGTTTCGTCGCTTGATGATATAGTTGGCACCGCAGGGTACCATTCACGGTTTAGATTTGGATTCATAAACCAGGGTAATCCATCTCCAAAACTCTGTAAAGAAAAAAATATATGTTTAAGGGGAAGAATTAATGACGCACCTAGACGAATGAATTGTAATTATTTTACCCGAATTGAAACATAAAAATAGGATTCAAAGTTAGCAAGAGTATATATAATAAAATAAATCTCGAGAAGTTTATCACTTTTAATGTATCATTTATGAAGATGGCGTAGAGGAGTGGGCCAAGGTTAGAACCCTGTGGCACCTCTGAATACATAAGAAAAATATCCGATTTAATAAATCCACACGAGACGAATTGTTTTCTCCCCTCGAGGTTACTAATGAAAAATACAATCAATAATCGCTTCGCTATAAGATTGTCGTGGTTCACAGTTTCAATGGCCTTTGAGGAATCATTATAAGAACAGTCAACTTGGTAAGCCTTGTCCATAATCCTTGATTTGTTTTGATATATGTAGCTTTCACGTCTTTTGAATTGAAATACAGTAAGGTAACGGCACCAGTAATGGACAGACCTCTAGTTATGGACAAAAGTTTTTAAAAATCTTAAAAATAAGAAATATTGAATATGTTTTCATACTTTCAACATCGAACTATAAACTATAGATCCTTCTCTGTCAACTGACATAAATTTCATTCCAATCCGCCATTATTTTGCGAATTAACGGACATTTGAATGACCCCACGCGAACGACATTTGCAAAATTCCTAATTCCTTGCAGAATTCATTAGTGAGGTGAGTAGATGTTTTGTAATAATTCGTAGAAATCTTAGTAATTACTTATTATATTATTGAATAATGCGTTTTGTAGACATATCAGAGATACGAAATCATACTAAATTCATATGTAGCTACTTGTACAGTTTGTCAAATTTGAATGTTCCTTACTGAGTATTGATTTTCAATTAAAGTTAATTTATGACAATTTAAATCTGTAATGTCAGGTTTCTTATAAAATTATGCTTATGATACTGATAAAAGCAAGGGATTCAGTCATGAACATGGATGTATAATACTGGTTGTCCATATGTGGATCGCAAATGAGGGTATCATTTTGTGTATTTTCTTTTATAGCAATGGCACCCAAAAAAAGTATACACCGGAACAAAATGGAGCGTGCCGTAGACGCGTGAAAAAAGGAGAAGCAGTAGGTGCAGCAGCGTTAAAGTATGGTGTACCACGCATTACTCTTAGAAATTATGTCACCGGGAAAAGCCCTGCGGTTTGTATATACAATGGGCCCAGCTACGATCCTTACGGCTCAAGAAGAGCTCACAAGGAAGTTACTAAGTGGAAGACTAACCACCCAGGTCAGGGGGCCAGTTATCTATGGGAAACACCTTCAGATGGCCGGAAAGACCCGATAAGATTTGGTACAAAATGGAAGACATTGTGGAAAGGATTAAAGAACCTTTTATAAAGTAATGGAGATGGAAAAATATTTACCTGACATCTATGTGCCCCAAAGAGGTGGTGCTAAGAATGATTTAAACTTTAAAAAAAAAAAATGTCGTACGTCCAATACTGAATGTCCATTACCAGGGTTGTTCATTACTGAGTGTCCATAATTAAATTTAATCTGTCCATCACTGGTGATTAGAAATGACTGTGGTCATCTAATTTTTTAATTATTTTGATTATTAAAAACGATTCCCAACAAACCATTCTATTATTTTTTCACATCACCTGATTTAATTTCCTAAAATTATCTTTAAAACGGTCATTAAGTCTAAAAACATTTTCTTAAACTGTCCATCACTGGTGCCTTTACCTTATGTGTGTTGTAATCTGTGTCTCCCAAAACACCACATAATATAATTTAATTTTATAAATTTGTTACCGTTTTATACGCGTTCTCTCAATGGCAAATGTATGATATAATGTAACTAACTAACTAACCATCATGCCGTGTCCCCGAAGGGGTAGACAGAAATGGACTGCCACATTTTTCTTTGCTGACATATTTCTCTCCCTTCCTCAACATTCATACATCGTGTCATTCACGCGGGTCGATGACTTCTCACGTGGGAATTATAATAATATTAGATTTATTTGATCGTGTCACGTTTTCCTCGGTCTAGTGATGATGAAATGTAATACACCTAATAGCAAAACACGAACAATCTATGTATGACAGAGTGTCGTGAGAAATTATAAGAAGTTAACGCAGTGCGACTTAAAGTGTTATGAACAAAATAATAAAGAGATTAAGATGGTAAGGACAAAATGAAATATTGAATGAAGAAAGAATCGTAAAAAAAAGCGATGTGTTAACGGTGTGAATTAAAATAGAAGTATAGGAAGAACGAGGAAACCGTGGCACAAACAAATAAATCAAATGTTGAATATCGGCCACGTGATGAGTCGAATGCATGATACGAAGTGTGAATGTTGATGAAGCGAGAGAAGTATGTCAGGGAAGAACAGTATGGCGGTCTATTATTTCTGCCTACCTCTTCGTTAAGACGGCGTTATGGATAGTAAGTTAGATAGCAAAACTTTAAAAGTAAATTGCAAATTCATGGAACTGCGCCTGATTTTATACTAGTAGTCTAACGTATTAGAATTTAGTTAGTATTAAATAAGGCGTATATTGATTTCTTTACAATTATTGAAATTAACTAATAACGCCATTTCACCAAAGGGTAATGGAACCTGCGTGCATGAGAAGATGGACTGTTACACTTTTCTACTGTTATACTAAAAGTAGAAAGGGTTTTTAAGGAGAAAGGAGTAAATTGAGGAATCTGATCTTCAATGATTTTTTAGTTTTTTGTTATATATTTACACCTGAAGATGGAAGTCTCCTCGAAGAACAGTTAAAAGCCGACTGAGATATATGATTCCCTTCTGGGGGACAGGAAACCAAAAGGACATCTCCAGACTCCAAAGACACCAAAATAAAATAATAAAATTAGCATATAACATTAACTACCTTACCCCAACCATACAAGTTTACACACAAACAAAACAAATGGACACATCAGACCTGACCAAATATGAGACCTTAAAAATTGTACACAGAATGACCATGGAAAAGACAACAGACAGCAGCTACAAACTAACTAAAAATTCAGACACTGGACCAGGAACTGCGACAGATACCACTTACCGAATGCACGAACTAAATCAGCCTCATGGGACTCGTCTTCGTAGAAGACCTCCTAAAAGATGAAAGGACAGCTGGGAGTCTACCTCACAGGAGGAGCAACACTCTGAAGAACAGACCACATAGGTCTACAATATGGAAGAAGAAGAAGTAGAAGAAGTATTTTATTTGTTTAAGATTTATTTTGTGAAGTGTGGGCGGGAGATGCCTATTGGTTGCAATAAGATTCGCAACACCGCGTCTCCCACGGGGGCGAAAAGAGACGAATGAAGTGCCGCATCGGTTTAAGTGTGGCAGTCCATTCTTTCTGCCTTCCACTTCGGAGAGACGGCGTGACGGTTATTTAGTTAGTTGGATAGTTAAAATTAAGATCGAAGTATACAGTGGTGTTCTTTTACCGAAATTCATGCGTACTTATGTGACGCGTGGAACTGGCAAATAATATCACTTGGACAAATAAGTGCTAAATATTTGTATGGTATAATGTGAACCCGTTTGCTGAATTAGGAAAACGACTAAGTAATAGTTTGAACACATGTGACAAATGAATAAAGAAAAATAAACAAATGAAGAATGACCAAATCAAATATCAGCCATGTGAATAGTTGAAAAAATCGACAAAATAATAATTATTATAACTCCATATTAAATAATTAATATGAATGGAAATGTCTGTTTTTCTGTGGGAATGACATGTCTATTCTTGCTAAGTCACTATCAAATGTAGCGAGAATCAAACTGTTCATATACCCGACAATCTTAAACAATGATGTAAAATTTCATATTAAATAACGTGGACCTTGAAAGTTAACTTAATGAACAGACTGGAAGCATTTGAAATGTGGCTCCATCGCCGAATGCTCAGAGTTCCCTAGACGGACAGGGTTTCCAATAACGAAGTCCTGAGGCGAGCTAGAGTTGACAGGGAACTGTTATCAACTATCAAGGTTCGAAAGATTTTACATTTGGGTCATATACTGCGTGGGGAAAAGTACCATCTTCTCTAACTGATATTGGAGGGGAAAATTGAGTGACGCCGAGGGCCTGGAAGGAGACAAATGTCCTGATTAGGTTAGGTTAGGTTTGCTATCTATGCACTTTTGCCATCTCATAGGTAGTTCATCGATCCCTTTACTAAAAAAACCATTCGGACGGGAATCAATAAAATCTTTGAAGTCGGTTTGGACTGCCCCATCGGAGTTGAATTTTTTCCCTTGCAAAAAGTTATCCAAATTTCGAAAAAAATTTTAATCTGTTGGGGTAAGTAATCGTCTGGCCAGATTTAAGAAAACTGTAGTGAACACCAGCTCTAGTCCACCAAACGCTCACAAGTAACTTTTTTGGAGTCAATTTTCGCTTGGGGCATGGTTTGGCTGGTTCGGCAGGGTTCAGCCATTGTGATGAGCGCTTCCGATTATCATACAGGATCCACGTAATGATTCGATTCAAAATCCCTTCATTATTGTGCCGGTTGAGTAATGCAACGCAGCAGTCAACGCGCGTTTGTTGATTTGCTTCACTCAATTCGTGAGGTACCCACCTTTCAAGCTTTTTCACCTTCCCAATTTGCTTCAAGTAGATTAAAACAGTTTTATCACTAACACCGCAGCCTGCAGCTAACTCGGACGTGGTTTGCGATGGATCCGCTTCCACAATAGCCTTCAATTCTTCATTATCAACTTTGGTCTCCGGCCGTCCACGGGGCTTGTTCTGCAGGTCGAAATTTCCAGAACGAAAACGTTGGAACCAAAAACGCACTGTGTTTTCTTTTGCGGCACCGTCGCCATACACATCATTAATCCTTCGAGCCGTTTCTGCAGCACTGGTGCCACGGTGGAACTCGTACTCGTAAATAACGCGATATTTCAAGTTTTCCATTTTGTAAACTGAGTGACGCAAAGAAAAAAAACAATTGAGGAAAAAACAAATGAATTATAATTTTCGAATTACAAATACTTGAGTAAATAGCTGTATAAATTTAAATTTGGAATTCCTAACCAAAGAGAAGATATTTGAGATCAAAGTTGCCAGTACGGCAAAACGCCAATTTTATATGTAAGGACCTAATATAAATGATTATTTCCTATATAAATTATGTCTTTTCAAATGTATGTTTTTTCTAAATTACATTTTTTTATATTATTATCATGTTTTATTATTATTTTATATTATTTGTTAGTTCCTACTGATAAAAAAATGTATTAGTACTTATAACAAACAGCCCAGGTTAATTTTTAAATTTGAATTATTGTATCGAATTTTAAATGCGTGTTTTTATTTTTTTGTTATTTAGTTTATATTGTATTTTTACACCTGAAGATGGATGTATCCTCCGAAATATGTCGTGTTTTTTTAATATATATTTTTAAATATTTTTTAATAATTATTGGATTAAACAAAGTTATTTTCAATTTCCTAAGTGTGATTATATTCTGTGGGAATGACATGTCTGTTCTTGCTAAGGCACTATCAAATGTAGCGAGAATCAAACTGTATATATACCCGAGCAAATGGAGCAGAATAAAGTGATTGGAGTGGCTGCATACATTGTTAACTGTCTATTGTATCTTGAACAATGAAGTTAAACTTTGTTATATGTATATTAAATAATTAATACGAATGATAACGCCTCTTTTCTAGAAGTTTTATAATATGGTTTCGTGAATAACATGTTTCAACTGTCTTAGTCATTTACCTTATCAAATGAGTTAGACAGACGAAACATGTGATTTCCATAAATTATAATAAAAACTAATAGAAAACAGATGTCTTAATTCGAATCGATTAATACATATTAATGTTATGTATTGTTTCTTGAAAAATTATGTAAAATCCCATATTAAATAACTGACACGAATGAAAACTATGTTTTATGGAAATTTTTTAAATGTTTCTAACAAGACCAAACATGTCATCCTTATAAAATATCTAAATAATTATCCATGCATATAATCTGTTAAATTTAAAAACTTTATGTATCACATAAACTGTTAAATTTAAAAACTGTATGTATCACTAATGTAAGGAAGCTAAGCATGGAACTGGCAGAAGAAGGATGAGAGTAGAATAAATGCGGTAGAGATGAGGTCCCTAAGACGTATGTGTGGTAGAACGATATACGACAGAATCTCAAATGCTGATATAAGAAAGGAATGTAGAGCGGAAGAAGGTATTATGAACAAAATTATGAAAGGATCGCTGCGTTGGTTCGGACATATGGAACGCATGGATGGAGAAAGAATGGTTAAGAAAGTATACGTTAATGATGTAAATGGGGTACGAAGTCGAGGCAGACCGAGGAAAACATGGCATGACCAAATTAATCAAATTTTAAAGGTTGTTCATGTTAGAAGTCGGAGGAATCGACGTGCGTGTATGACTCGTTGTATGAATGTGGAGGAAGCTAGAGAGGTTTGCCAGGATAGAGTAGTGTGGCGGTCCATTCTCTCTGCCTACCCCTGCTTGTGTCTGTTGTTGTTGTTGTTGTTATGTATCACAATTGTAATTTTGTTTTTCGCGGCAGCTGTTTTTTTCAACTTATGTTGACATCATCATGTATTACAATAAAAGGTTGACGAAACAGCTGTCGCGAAAAACAAAAATTCAATTGTGATACATAAAACAAAGTTTTTAATTTGGTGTTGCGATTAAAGAATTTAAGGCCTTAAGAATTTAAGGCATAAGGAAACATTGGGCCTCAGATGAAACTATCTAGAGGCCCTTGAAATAAAAAGGCGTTGAATTCCAACATCCAAATCGTTAATAATCAGGTCAATTTATCCTACAGTCTCATCTTAGATATATTTCCGATTCTTCGTAACCACCCGGTAGTAATTCCCAAGCTTACCACTCCCCCTCCCTCCTCTGCAATTAATGACTGATTATGTACATCCCTTCCTCTTTCTCCCGCCTCCTCTCTTTCTAAATTAGCCACCTCCCCCCGATGTAAGTTGTATCTCGACGTTTAGTTTTAAGTTTCAGTATGTGTAAAGCCCTGAAGAAGCTCGCATAGAGCGAAACAGGTAGGCCCCTATCCTCAAAAATAAGGTGGTTGTATACCAATTACAAAAAGTGTTTAATTAACTAACTAACCAACCATCACGCCGTCTCCCCGAAGGGGTAGGCAGAAAGAATGGACTGCCACACTTTTCTTTCCTGATTCATACATCGTGTCATGCACGCACGTCGATTTCTCTGACTCCTCACATGGCCAACATTCAATATTTGATTTATTTGATCGTGCCACGTTTTCCTCGGTCTTCCTCTATTTATGGTTCCATTTACATAGTTAAAATATAATTTTTTACCATTCTTTCTTCATTCATTATTTCCATATGTCCAAACAATCTTAATGATCCTTTCATTATTTTGTTCATAACACCATCATTCCCACCGCATTCCCATCTTATATTTTCATTCGACACTCTATCGTACACAGAGTATCCACACATAAGTCTAAGAGGTCTCATTTCATCCTTCTTTCGCCAGTTCCATGCTTCGCTTCTATACATAAGGGTCGATAGAAGAACACCATTGTGCACTGCCATTCTAGCTTTTTTGGATAGGTTTTTGTTTGCGATGACAACTTTAAGTGCACCATTCACTTTGCTGTCTGCCCCAACCCTTCTTTCAATATCCCTCTCCACTCGCCCATCTCTTGTAAATATACTAACTTAATATACAAACTCAACTACTTGCTCCAAATTTTCACCATTCACGCTAATGTTGCAGACTGTCATGATTTCTTATTTTTCAAAAACTTGAACTTATTCACATTCATCATCAGATCATTTCGCATGCATACCTCATACATACAATTCACCAGGACTTGTAGTTTATGCTCGTTGTGTTAAAAATTTACTTGTTTATTTTTATATGAAGTGTCAAGACAGCTGATTTGCCAAACGATGTTTACATTAACATGATGAATGTAAATGAGTCATAATATTATATGACGAGCACTGGATCTTCTACCTAACAGAGGTTCAGCTCTAATGGCTATTCCTCTTACGCTTTTAGGAAACATGATTAGAAATGTGATTTGGTAGTTATTTCATGCGGCTCTGACTCTGAAGCACAGCGCAGAGACGACGCCGCTGAGAGGACGAGGAGATGGGAGAGACCACTGGAAGACGGTGACGGCTCCACTACAGGCGCCTTCCCCTGCCCCAGATGCCCCAAAATATGTGGGTCCAGGATCAGGCTCTTCAGTCACATGCGCACCCACAACCGTGAAGGACAGTCTTCCTCGGACACGAGGGACAGCCGATGATGAAATGCGTGGCTCGGAGTGCTCCTCCGAAGAGCGCGAGGGAAGATTTAGGGTTTATTCTAAAGTTCTACATTATTCTTGATCAGGGAATGGAAGACCAGTTATGGCCGGCATTGCAAAGCATGGTGGGATCAGTCTTATTATTTAAATGAACTACAAGTCCTGGTGATAGTATGTATGAAGTATAGAGGTGATATGATCTGATGATGAATGTGAATGAGTCTAAGGTAATGATTTTCAGATAAGAAAATACATGATAGTCCGTAACATTTGCGTGAATGGTGAAAATCCGAAACAAATGGATGAATTTGTATACTTAGGTGTGCCAGGACAGAGCATTGTGGCGATCCATCTTCTCTGCCTACCCCTCCGGGGAAATGGCGTGATGGTTAGTTAGTTAGTTTATTAAAAACATCGTTCAATTTAATTATTATTTCAAAATAACTTGCATCAAGAGATTTCAGTAAAAACGTTAGATTATCTTAAAAAATAGTAAATTTTCTACTTACAAGTGTGCATAGTAACACAATCGAAAACACGTGGATTTTTCTATAACCCATTATGAAGCCTCAATTCTGCTTCAATATTATTATAATTGTTCAAAATTCAGCGTCTTCATACAGTGCCAATCTAATTTGTACTAATTTTTAACAAAAAAGTATTCGATTTCGATACAAAAGCAGTACTCATCAATGAATCACTGTTTATTTATATCGAACACCTGTTATGCCCTGGTTAATGAGCTGAATTTAATCTGTTGACACACACCAACTTGTCGAGTTTCCAGAGTGTAAATAAGTTACGAGGTTAAAATGCATTCTTCATCTTTTGGTCATGGCCACTCAGTCAGATAAACCCGGCCCAGAAGGCCTCCACCTTGACCAGACAGAAACAGATCCTTCTCTGTGCATGACACAGATGTCCCAGGACATAGAGGATACCCACCGATTACCCGAAGCTGTTATAGGCGTTACGGCGCCTTTCGTCAGCTCGCTCTTTTAATCCCTAAGCCCGTCCCTAGTCCTTGCGGGACTCCGTTTGAAAAAGTATATGTAAGAAATCAAGAGGGACCCAGACCACATTTAATCTACATTTTTTTATCCACTTTATCCCGCTATTCGTGTAAATTTATAAAAATAAAGATCTTGCATACTAAATAAATAAAAAAAAGAGTATAACGTTTTATAACATATGTCAAAGCTGATCATATTTGTAAACAATTTTATAATATTTTTAATGTGTCCATATAATATGTATCAGTGAAGAAGGACCCTTTGTCTGAAACATGTCTGATATGTATTTTTTATTTTTTTAAAGTTAGTGCTGTATATACAAAAGTAGAAATGAAGTAGAAATGAGATCTCTAAGACGAATGTGTGGCAAATCTTAGTATGATAGAGTGACAAGTATAAGAAGTGAATGTGGTGGGAATGAAAGTGTTATGAACAAAATAATGAAAGGGTCATTAAGATGGTTTGGACACATGGAAAGAATGAGTGAAGACAGAAAGGTAAAGAAGGTATATGTAAACGGCGTGAACGGAGCTATAAATAGAGGAAGGCCGAGAAAAACGTGGCACGATCAAATCAATCAAATATTGAATGTCGGCCACGTGAGAAGTCGGAGAAATCGACGTGCGTGCATGACAAGATGTATGAATGTAGATGAAGCAAGAGAAGCATGTCAGGACAGAACAGTGTGGCGTTCCATTCTTTCTGCCTACTTCTCCGGGGAGATGGCGTGTTGGTTAGTTAGTTAGTTAGTATATAAAAAAGAAAAATACAAATAAAACATCTACAACACAAAGTATGAACAGAGAAGAAATAAAAAAAATGTGTCAAAAACCATGAAAAGAACTCACACATGAATACATTACAGCTCGAAATCAAAGAAGGGATAGAGAGACAAATGCGGAATAAGGGGAGTGGAAGACATACTTTATTACATTAACCCTTACCATTTCATTATTTTTTTATATTGTTTGTCAGCCATCTCTAATTTAAATAATGTCAAAATATTTTTATTGAAAGGTAGTTACAAAAAAAAGTCGTTAAAATTCATTCGTAATGATTTATTTTTCAAATAAAAAACAATTTACAAAAAACATTATGGACTACTTATAGTTTTGCATAGTATGTTACTTTTTAAAACAATCTCCAGGATGGAGACCAGGTTTTCTGGAACAGGTCTCACAAAACCACACTGTTTCCCATCATCTCCCTGGAATCTTTCTGTTAGTGCACACAGTACAGTCTTTAGAACCTTTGTCCAGTTTCGCAATGAAGTGGGGCTTGTACTCTAATCGCTCCTCTGCATGACACTACATATTATGTGAATTCGCAAGGATTATTTTATAGTATAATAAAATAAAAACGGAAAACAGTCTAAATCTTATTAAAAGGTGAAATTATTATATAACAAATGTTTTTTTAACGAATAATCACAAGAAACAACGACACATGTCAAGTTTTGCGCGCGAAAATACACCGCGCGCGCAAGTATTATCTTGTCGGTTCTCAGCCGACAACTGAGTTGTTGCGTACATATGGCGATGTCGGCTGGGATTCGACAAAGAAGTGGTAAGGGTTATTTGCAACATAAGTTGCTCCATGTCACAGATGCAGAGCGTCGTACCACCCAGAAAGATAACCTTCTTTGACAACATTTGAGGCAGAGTCTCAACAGCTATGACTGCCACACATAAGTTGCTGAATTCGATTCCAACACTGTCATTGGTCGGGTGCAATATTCACGTGACAATAAAATGGCGATGGATTAGCTACCTATCGCGCGTCATGAGAATCAATAAGATAGCAATACCCTTTACATCGATTTGGAGTATATATTAGTCAATCAGTTGATTGTAGCACCTGATGATGCTTACATTGGTTAGCGAAACAGCTGTCGCGGCAATTTCAATTTCAAAAGATATGAAATCAATTGTGATATTCTGTAATAGTGTTTTAATTAAAGATTTGATAATGTTGAAATATCAAAGTGTTTCCGTCAAAACAATGGATTATCAAAACAAAATATTTTAACACAAAATCATTTTATTTCATTTAAATGGGCAACAAATATTACATAGCATGATATTTTATGATTAATCAATTAATTAACGTAACTAGATATGGAGGAAAACGTGGCACGGTCAAATAAATCAAATATTGAATATCGACCGCGTGAGGAGTCGGAGAAGTCTACGTGCGTGTATAGCATAATATTTGAATGTTGAGGAATCGACATAAGTACAGGTGTGTGGCGGTTCATTATATTTACCTACCCCTTCGACTAAAGATGGAAATGCACAATGGAATTCTAGTGCCCACACTAATGTCTAGAAGTGAAGCTTGGAATTGGCAGAATAAGAACAAAAGTAGGATAAATATATATGTCACTTAGAAGAATGTGCGGAAAAACAATGTATGATAGAATATCTATGCGTGATAAAAAAATTAAGAAAAGGTCACTAAGATGGTTTGGACAAACGGAACGATTGGATAAGAGGAAATGGTTAAAACTGTATGTAAAAGTAGAGTGAATGGAAAAAGAAGTCGAGGAAGGCCAAGGAAAACATGAGTTAATTAATCAAATACTGAAAGGCGGCCATGTTCGAAGTATTAACAATCGAGGAGCGTGCATTTCACGACGTGTGAATGTGGAAGAGGCTCGAGATTTATGTCAGGATGGAACTATGTGGCGGTCTATTCTTTCTACCTACCCCTACCATGATACGGCGTGTTGGCTTGTTAAACAAATAAGTAATGTTTTGATGAATGTCCAATATTTTTTATATTCATTTTTACGGAGCGTGCTGGGTTTTGGTTTACAGATTGTATTCTTGGATGAGTGGCCTAGTACTTTGATTTGCACTTTGACTTCGACTTTGAATTTGAGTTGGAGTTTGATTTCGAGTTGCACGACGATCTTTCTGACACTGCGCATGGTATTATGGTTGGTGGGGATTCATCTGGCGCATAGTCTAACTCATTGTTTTCGGATTCAGGATATGTCCCAGCAAACTGTAATTAAAAAGAAAACATTTGATAAAGAAAATAATGGAATATTGAATACAAATAATATAAAGTCATTACTACTGCAAATAGAAATATATCCACAGAAGCAAAGATGGCAGTACACAATGGAGTTCTAGTGCCAACCCTCATGTATTGAAGTGAAGCAGGATAAACGCCGTAGAAATGAGATCACTAAGAAGAATGTGCGGGAAAACTTTGTATGATATGGAGCTACAGCGCCCTTGAGATGATTAATTCATAAAAATGGCGCTCTATAAATCATGCAATTTATTATTATATTATTATTATTATAGAATACCGAACGATGAAATAAGAAAGAAGTGCAAGGCAGATGACTGCATCATGGATAAAAATAAAAACTATCCATGAGATGGTTTTTAACATATGGAACGAATGGATGAGAGTAGAATGGTTAAACAGTTGTACACAAGCAGCGTGAGTGAAAAAAGAAGCCAAGGATGACCGAGGAAAATATGGCATGACCAAATTAATCAATTACTAAAAGGCGGCCACATTTGAAGTCGGAAAAATCGACGTGCGTGCATGGTAAGAAGTATGAATGTAGAGGAATCCCGAGAGGTATGCCAGGACAGAGCATTGTGGCGATCCATCCTCTCTGCCTACACCTACGGGGAGTTGGCGTGATGGATAGTTAGTTAAATAATATATGGCAGATGACTGCATCATAAGAAAAAAATATAAAAAGGATCCCTGAGATGGTTTGAACATGTGGAACGAATAACAAGATTTTTGTATACAAGCAGTTTGAGTGGAAAGAGAAGCCGTGGATGACCAAGGAAAGCACGGTTGACCAAATCAATCAAATACTAAAAAGTGCCCATATTAGAAGTCGGAAAAATCGACGAGCATGCATTTTACTATGTATTAATGCAGAGGAGTATAGAGAGGTTTGACAGAGCAGTATAGCGGTTCATCCTCACTGCCTACCCCTCCGGAGAAAAGGGGTAGGCAGAAAAATGGATTTCCACACTTTTATTTCCTGACATATTTCTCTCGATTCCTCAACATTCATACATCGTGTCATGCACGCGCGTCAATTTCTCTGACTCCTCACATTGGCGATATTCAATATTTGATTTATTTGATTGTGCCACGTTTTTCTCGGTCTTCATCTATTTCTGGTTCCATTTACATCGTTAATATATAATTTTTTACCATGCTTTCTTCATTCATTCTTTCCATATATGTCCAAACCATCTTAATGATCCTTCGAATTCGATCCCTGAAGAGATCTCATTTCTATTGCTTTCTACTGTATTCTACTTTCATCCTTCTTTTGCCAGTTCCATGCTTCGGTTTCATACATAAGGGTCGGTACAAGATCACCACTGTGCACTGCCATTTTAGATTTTTGGATAGGTTTTTGTTTGCGATGACAACTTTAAGTGCACCATTCACTTTGTTGCCTGCCCCAACCCTTCTTTCAATATCCCTCTCCACTTTTTTCTCCCGTCTTTTGTAAACATACTATCTAAATACACGAACTTATCTATTTGCTCCAAATTTTCACCATTCACGCTAATGTTGCAGACTGTCATGATTTCTTCTTTTTCAAAAATCATAACGTTGGACTTTTTCACATTCATCATCAGATCATTTTAACACAAAGTTATGGTGAATATAGAAGAAAAATTATAAATTTACTTACGCTGCTAGATACGAAGAAGAAGACAATCAAAAACAAAAAACTCAAGAACTTCATTTTCTCGCTTGATTTTTTTTCCCTTTATTTTAATAAAACGTATAATATTTAAAAAGTATAATATCATTTCTTTTTTTTCATGCTTTATATATACTCGTATAATGTTTACTCCTATGATGGGGTGAAGTCTGCTTTAACTGGCACTAAAAGTTTCTATTAATTATTATTTTATTTTATTTATTCTTTTTATTTTTTATTTATTTATTTATTTTTATTATATTTATTATATTTGTTTTATTTATTTTATTTATTATTTATTTATTATTATTATATTTATTTTATTTATTTTATTCATTTTATTTATTATATTTATTTTTTATTTTTTTATTTTTTTTTAGTATTATTTTTTTTATCATTTTGTGTTTAATTATTTACGTATTTATTTATTTATTCATTTATTTATTTTTTCCGCAATTTATTTACAATATGTAAGCTTTTCGGTTTTAACAATTAACATATGTTGTTTATAAATTGCTAATAATAATTTGACAAAACACCATTATAGAATTAATGTATAATGAAAACGCGATTGATTTTTGGATTTACATTGATAACAATAACAACAAACCATCACGCCGTTTCCCGCAGGGGTAGGCAGAGAGAATGAACCGCCAGACTACTCTATCCAGACACATTTCTCTAGCCTCCTCAACATTTATACGAGTCACACGCACGTCGATCTTCCGACTTCTAACATGACCAACCTTTAAAATTGGATTAAATTGGTCATGCCATATTTTCCTCGGTCTACCCTCGGCTCTGTGCTACATTTACATCTTTAACGTATACTTTCTTAACCATTCTTTCTCCATCCATGCGCTCTATATGTCCGAACCAACGCAGCGATCCTTTCATAATTTTGTTCATAATACCTTCTTCCGCTCTACATTCCTTTCTTATATCAGCATTTTAGATTCTGTCGTATATCGTTCTACCACACATAAGTCTAAGGGACCTCATCTCTACCGCGTTTATTATCTTCTCATCCTTCTTCTGCCAGTTCCATGATCCCTTAAATACATAAGGGTTGGGACCAGAACTCTATTGTGAAAGGTTGTTGATTTATTTATAATATAAACAAAATAATTGACAGTCTGCAACATTAGCCTGAATGGTGAAAATTTGGAGCAAGTAGATGAGTTCGTATATTTGGGTAGTATGTTTACAAGAGATGGCCGAGTGGAGAGGGATATTGAAAGAAGGGTTGGGGCAGGCAACAAAGTGAATGGTGCACTTAAAGTTGTCATCGCAAACAAAAACCTATCCAAAAAATATAGAATGGCAGTGCCCAATGGTGTTCTTCTACCGATCCTTATGTATGGAAGCGAAGCATGGAACTGGCAAAAGAAGGATGATAGTAGAATAAATCCAGTGGAAATGAGATCTCTTAGACGAATGTGTGCATACTCTATGTACGATAGAGTGTCTAATGAAAATATAAGAAGTGAATGCGGTGCGAATGATGGTGTTATGAACAAAATAATGAAAGGATCATTAAGATGGTTTGGATATATGAAAAGAATGAATGAAGAAAGAATGGTAAAAAAAAAATATATATGTAAACGATTTAAATGAAACCAGAAATAGAGGAAGACCGAGGAAAACGTGGCACGATCAAATAAATCAAATATTGAATGTCGGCCACGTGAGGAGTCAAAGAAATCGACGCGCGTGCATGACACGATGCATGAATGTTGAGGAAGCGAGAGAAATATGTCAGGAAAGAAAAACGTGGCAGTCCATTCTTTCTGCCTACCCCTTCGGGGAGACGGCGTGATGGTTAGTTAGTTAGTTAGTTAAACAAAGTATAAAAACAATAATGACGTAATTTCACATTGTTGATTATATATTTGTATTAAGTATAGTGTCATCAGTGGCGTGCCTAGGGTCAACCAGTAAGGCAAGCCCGTCCGACTTTTGGTGTTATAATATTAGTAGAGGATCACGATAATTCATATTTCCAGATTAAAATAATTTTATATTTCTAAATTAATTGATTTCAAATTCCATTTTAGGCGCATTTGAAATCTGTACGAAAAATAATTTTCTGCGTCATCAAACTCATGTTTTTGTATATAATTAATAAGAAATAAGCTTTAAGTAGACAATAATAATAAATTTGTTAACACCGAAACACGAATTATAAATAAATGTTCGTAAAGAAATTAAATAATCTTTCTTTTCATATTATTTCTGCACATAACGTAAATGACAGATAACATTCTGACAATCGGAATGATGTTCGTGACAAATCGAATAGTGACGTACTTCAGAGTGATAAAGCCCGGCTTCAAATCCATACAAAAAATTGTAGATATCTTCTGGTATATATGCACCTAGCTATATGATTACAAGCTAAAAATACATAAGTGCGACAAGGACCCTTTTACATTTTGCAAGCTCAATATGAAGCTTATCAAAAACATGAAACAAAACATGTGGACGTAGGCCATTTCGCGGGCATCTCACCTACGATACGTATGAGTGAAATAAAATACGGCGAGTATGAGTGGAACAAAACATACATTTGCAACGCAACGGATTAAATCGCTTTAACTCGCGCGAAAATTCAAAATATTATTTTATTCGTAGACGGCTCAAACGCGCAAAAAACGTCGTTTTATTATAGATTTTTTAAGGCAAGCCCGGCTTTTCGGCTTGTATGGAAGTACCGCCACTGAGTGTCATAATTGTTGTAGTGAAGAAAATGAAAAAGAAGAAGAAGGAGTAGTTAAAATAATTAAAAAATATATATTATTAAGAGGTCTGTTACGCGAGAGCATTATTTTCACCCTTCATCCAGTCTACGTTGGAACATATTTCAATCTTAAATTGTTTGCTCGGTGTCTAGAGGACGAACGATGTGCAATTGTTTGAAAATGACATTGCACCAGTACAAAGACCCTGACAGATGTGAAATATTAGTATTATTAATGCATTTTATTTAATAAATCATTAATACAACACTCAGAACCCAAACGACCAAACTGCCATGACAAAGCTCACCAATATATCGTCTCCTGAGAGTAAGAGGGTTCCAACTAACAAAATTTCACATTTGGCTTTTTTTCATGAAAAGTGTTCTTACTAAATGTTGTATAAAACAAAAACTGGTCCAAATAAGCATATAAATTGGAGTGACATTTCCAGGCGTTATATAGCAATGCATTAATGGCGGTAGCCTTGCACATTGCGTTATAAAGATCTTCTACTTAATGCTTAAAACTTATCTTCATAGATGGCGCATTGAAACTGACATGTGAATTGTGGTGTTGGATATTGACATATATACAACTTCCAAAAATGTATCAGACATGGTGGTCATAAGAAAGGTGGAATGGGCTACATAAAGCGTGCGCTTAACCCAACCAATGACAGGTCATAAGTCCTGTAAACGCCTCGATCACCATATTCAGTTTCCAGTTTGCATCTTCGCCTCTATTGAGATAAAATTAATCCTGTTCTTACTAACATTATCAATACTTCCCCTTCTTCTTCTTCTTTTAATAGATCTGACGATTTGTGACACAGAAATCATATCTCGTCGGATGATGAGATCCAGCTGTCCGTCCATCTCTTAGGTGGTCTTCCAGGTGGGCGGTGTCCGGAAGGGATTTCACAAGCGGCTGAATATGCAAGTCTGTCACCATCCATTCGGGCTACATGGTCCCTCCAGTATCTTCTTCTGGATCTACTCCACTGAACGATATCCTCTATTTCGCAAGTTTTTCTTATGTCTACGTTGTGGACACGATCTCGGAGAGTTTTTTCAGTAATTGATCTTAGGACCTTCGTCTCCGATGTGTCCCAGGGTTCGAACAGTGTCAGCCCGCGTCTCTACAGTGTGCTTCATGATAGGTCGCACGCATGTTTAATAGGGGAGGGGGGGGGGGGCAAAGTAAGGTCCTAAAGGTTTGGTGACTCTTAAAATCGGGTATTGAAAGTCTATATTTCCTATTTAAGCTGACATTTATAATTTGGTATCTGATGCATAATTATGCATATAAACATTCAATTTAACATTGTAAATTTTGGCTCTATGACCAATTTTATGAAAAGTGGCAAAGCGGGGTTGCAAGAGGGGCAGAGTGGGTTATATAATTAATGATAAAGCAAAACAATGGATTTATAAAAAAATAAAGATATTAATTAAAATTACCAGTTATAACAATTTAAATTTAAAATCAGAAACTACTGACTATTTATCAACACACCCAGCACATAGCTTGCTTGCGGCAGCGTGCGACGGCAGTCAAGGGTACGAACCGACTTAAGACCAATCACCGAGCGCTATTTGGATTTAGATGTGACCGTTAATTTGTCCAATAACATGGGTACCCTGCTTTGCCCCGGGACCCCGCTTTGCCCCCCTCTCCCCTACGTACGATAAAAAAAACATGTAATAGTATCGTCATTTTGATGTTACGAAAAGAATCAAGTTCCTTCTGATCATTCAAAACACACGATTCACTGAAGAAGGATTCATTTACACTCACAACTTTATTATTCCAACTGTCGCCAGAAAATTTACACGCTTCTTGGTAAAAGAGCTTCATCTGCTTCAGATGGAACCCTTTTACTCCAAGATACACACCTGAAACCAACAATACTTTGACTTCATTTATCAACTTTGAAATCAAATCAAATCAAATAAAATCAGTTTATTTACTCAAAAGACATTACAAACAGGAAAATGTTTAAAGCAATATATTGAGTACAGATAAAATATTATAAAAATACAATATAGTACCAGGAACGCATAAGAGATGGTTCGATATTAGGAAGACAATATACTTTCTAAAGTCAAGAGTATTTGTCTCCTGAACGTATCTTCACTAATATGAAAGACGTCGATCTCCGAAGAGCCCGCGTTCAGCAGACTAATTGCTCTTCCCACCGGTGTCACCAGAGGCAGATTGGTTCTGGTAGCCGGTAGGTAAAACAATCTGTGCTGTTGCTGTCGGAGAAATCTATCAGGGACAAAAAGACCAACACCCTCTAGCACAGCCGAGTTCTCGAAATATCCCCTAATTAATTTAAAGAAATGGGTAATGAGATGCCCAACTCTTCGAAGCTGTAAAGAATTAGTTCCAAGCATTCAAACTAGTTCAAACCCAATCTTTGATGTTAGTCTTTTTTTATTATAATTAAAATTAAAATAATAGCAGTGCACAATAGTGTTCTTGTACCGACCTTTATGTATAGAAGCTAAGCATGGAACTGGCAAAAGAAGGAAAAAATAAGAATAAATAAAATCTCTTTGAGGAATGTGTGGATACTCTGTGTATGATAGTGTCGAATGAAAATATAAGAAGTGAATGCGGTGCGGATGATGGTGTTATGAACAAAACCTTAGAAGTCGACCTTCGTGGCAGAGTGGTAAGACTTCTGACTTCCATACCGAAGGTCCCGGGTTCGATTCCCGGTGATGGCAGTGTGATTGTCACACTGTCGTTGATCTGGTGTAGAATTCACGTGACAATAAAATGGCGATAGATTGGCTACCTATTACATGTCCCGAGAATCAATATATCAGCTAAAAACATATCGTATACAGTAATTGGGTTCAAGCGACCTGTTGTATACAAAAAATTGACTTTAGAAAGTATCTTGTCTTCCTAATGTCGAACCATCTCTAATGCGTTCCTGGTACTTTGTTGTATTATAATAATATCTTACCTGTACTTAATAGATGCCTTAAATATTTTCCTGTTTGTAATGTCTATTGAGTTAATAAACTGATTTGATTTGATTTGAAAAAAAAGAGCCAATCTACCTAAGGTAATGCCCGTGGGCAGGGCAATAATCCTTCTAAACCGCATCTCTTCGAATGTGGACATCTTCCACGATAGTGAGGCTACCCTCATGAAGCATCTATCTCTTATATAATGTATAAAATTGAGAGTTGCTTCTCTTGTTCTTCTTCTGTGTTTGTTATAGGTTTTTTTTATTATTCTATAGTCATAAGCGATTTGGTGATTTACTGTGATGTTTATGATTTTTTTTTTAATAAATTTAAATAAAAAATTTATAGAGAAATTGAAATCAAGAGATTTCTGTAAAATCGTTTAATATGTTTTTGTTATTTTTTGTGTCTGCCATCTGTGGATTTATTTGCAAAATTATTTGGTAGATAATCTGTTAACTCAAACGTTTTTAAAAAACTAATATGTATATAATTTATCAATACTCCATTTCTTCGGTTCAAACATACATTTAAAGTTTCTTATAAATAAATATCAAATTAATCTTTTTTTCCTGATCCGATATAATCTTTCCTGTGTGACCTTGTGGTGAACATGGCGATAGATTAGCTACGTGTCACATGTTACGAGAATCACTATGATAGCCATAATAATACCCTTTACATCGATTTGGCTCATGCTGTCATGATGGAAAGAGCGATTCAACAAAATAATAATAATAACATGTCAAAGTCTTAAGTTATGGTATTTGAAAATGATGAATGTATGACAGATTGTAACATAATTGAAGACTACAGGGGAAAAACAAGGAATGTCAGTAGAAGGTTAATTTGAAGAAATTGAGAATAAAGCTAATCAAAGTCTATACATTTGTTTAGCAATTAGCAATCGATTATCTGGCCATAGTCGATGACACACATGATTTTTGAATATGACATTTTTACTGTGGATAGATACGTACAAATGCCGCTAGATGGCATTATTACATTTATTTTGAATTTTAACTGACATTCCTTGTTTTTCCCCTGTAGTCTTCAATTGCGAACTGTGTTTAATTGGTGCAAGATAACGAATTTATTCATCTGGGAAGCATGTTGACAAGAGATAGAAAAATGAAGAAAGATGTCGAAAGAAGGGTTGGTGCTGAAAACAAAATAATTTTTGCACTCAATATCATGACTGCAAATATTAATGTGTCCACTAAAACAAAGATGGCAGTGCACAATGTGGTTCTAGTGGAGTAAGGCCTATGGAAGTAAGGCTTGAAGCTGTTAAAAAGTTGGACGAAAGTTGGATAAATGAGTAGAAAGTAGATCACTTAGAAGAATGTGTGGGAAAACGACATATGATAGAATACCTTACTTACTTCCTATGGCCATACAACTCTTCAAGAGTTTCAGCCTCCTTGATGACTTTTCGCAAAGCTCCTCGATCCTGCGCCTTTTGCTCCCAGCACTCCGATTCACCCAACCTAGCCAGGTCAGCCCGAACATTGTCCATTAGGCGCTGTCTAGGCCTTCCTAGAGGTCGTACTCCAGTGGGTCTAGACACGTACAGGGTCTTGATTGCTCTGGTCTCTTCGGCTCGGAATACGTGCCCATGCCATGCTAAGCGACCGGCTCGCACGGTGCTCGTTATAAGGGGCTGCTGGGTCATCGTACGGATCTCTTTGTTGGTCCTATGCCTCCAAGTTCTCTCTGCAACACCGGGTCTGGGTTGATAGAATACCGAACGACAAAATAAGGAAGAAATGTAAGATTTGATTGATGAAAAATGAGGATTTGAATCATAAATAAAATTAAAAAAAGTATTCCTGGGACGGTTTGTACATATGAAACGAATGAATGAGAGAAGAATGGTTAAAATGCCGTATACAAGTGGAATGAATGCCTCCTAAATATAATTAAAAAGGATCACTAAGATAGTTAGGACATATGCAACGATTGGATGAGGGAATAACAGTGTGGCAGGTGGAAGGCAGCCCTGAAAAACCTTCCGGAAAAATGACGTGAAGGTTAATTAGTTAGGTATCGACGAGCGTGCTTGCCAAGGTGTGTGAATGTAGAAGAGGCGCGAGAGTTATATCAATTTTGAACAGTGTGAAGTTCAATCCTCTCTGTCTACCTTTCCGCAAAACGAAGTAATGGTTTGGTAGTAAGTTAATTAGCATGTCTATCGGGAAACGTTTACAGCGCCTGATTTCATACTGCATGCATAATGGCAGCGTAATAGAAATTGCATCATGGTGACACCGGTGGGCAGAGCAATTAATCTGCTGAAGGCGGTCTCTTTGGAGATCGACGTCTTTCATATTAGTGAAAGTACGTTCAGAAGGCAAATACTCTTAATTCTCGAAAGTATCCTGTCTTCCTAATGTTGAACCATCACTCATGCGTTTCTGGTAGTATACTATACACAATATATTATTTTACCTGTTCTCAATAGACGCCTTTAAAATAAATTTTGTAAAGTCTGTTGATGAAATAAACATATTTGATTTGATTTGATCGTACATGCATGGTAACTAATTTCTTAACTAACTAACTAACCATCACGCTGTTTCCCTGAAGGGTAGACAGAGAGGACGGATCGCCACAATGCTCTGTCCTGGCATACCTCTCGGGCTTCCTCTACATTCACACATCGTACAACTTTTTAACCATTCTGCTCTCATCCATTCGTTACATACGTTCAAACCATCTCAGGGATCCTTTTTTAAGCGAGACGGCGTGATGGGAAGTTAGTTAATTACCATATAGCAATTGTTAAATTTAAAAAAATCATGAAATGTTGTGTTAATTTTTTTAAGTAAAATAGAAACCGAAGTGAAATGTTTCCATAAAAATTACATAGATGGCAGGCACTTTTTCAGAATGGTTTCATTAAAATTTCAACAGAAGAAAGTAATAAATTAATTTCGGTATTTGTTTCTTGAACAATAATGTAAGACTATTTTTAATCACACTGCTTGTATACAGTCATCATCTCAACCATTCTACTCTCATCCATTCGTTCCATATGTCCAAACCATCTCAGGGATCCTTTTTTAATTTTATCCATGATGAAGTCATCTGCCTTACATTTCTTTTTTATTTCATCGTTCGGTATTCTATCATACAACGTTTTCCCGCACATTTTTCTCAGTGATCTCATTTCTACGGCTAAAGTGATCTAACTTATTTTTAACCAATTTTACTCCACTCCTGGATATAGGCATTTTCTAAACTCTTCCAACATTTTCTATCTTGGGCTTTCTATTGCCACGTACGATCCGCAAGTTGGATAAGATCATCTGTCCACCTTTTTTATGGTCTTCCTTTGCGTCTTCTTGTTCCAAGGCCTCCACTTAAGGATTCTAGGTGACCACCTAAGCTCGTCCTGTCTCGCCGTATGCCCAACCCACTGCCATTTTAGCTTTGCTGTTCTTTCTGCGATATCGGTAACCTTTGTTCCACGTCTTATCTTCTCATTTCTATCACGGAGACTGACACTTAACAAGTATCTTTCTATTGCTCACTGAACAATCTAAATCTTTTTGAAGCTTCTAGAAGTGAGGAACTTGGTTTCCAGGTCATATGTCGTCACTGGCAAGACACACGATTACAAATATGAAAATTACCATACAGATTATCCCCGTGTCGAGAAAAACTAACTAACTAACTAACCATCATGCCGTCTCCCCGACGGGGTAGGTAGAAAGAATGAACTGCTACACTCGAACCGATGCGGCACTCCGTTCTTCGCTTTTAGCCCTCGTGACGCGGTGTGATGGGTTGCGAACCTCATCGGCACCAATAGGCATCTCCCGCGCACACTTCGATCGTCCAACGTCCATAATATAAATCTAAAACAAATAATATAAAAGAAAATGGTGTCGACAAAATAACTTATATAATTTTTTTGTAAATTTTGAAAGAACATAATGGGGTTCTAGTCCCAACACTTATATGTAGTAGTGAAGCCCTTATTTTACCGGCATCTCCATTTAAAAAGGTGAATTAAGTCCCCTGACAATTTATTTTATTGAAATAAAATAATATACCGAAAAATAAAGTAACTATTTTTAACTAACTAACTAACCATCACGCCGTCTCCCCGAAGGGGTAGCCAGAAAGAATGGACTGCCACACCTTTCTTTCCTGACATATTTCTCTCGCTTCCTCAACATTCATACATCGTGTCATGCACGCGCGTCGATTTCTCTGACTCCTCACATGGCCGACATTCAATATTTGATTTATTTGATCGTGCCACGTTTTCCTTGGTCTTCCTCTATTTCTGGTAACATTTACATCATTAACATATAATTTTTTTACCATTCTTTCTTCATTCATTCTTTCCATATGTCCAAACCATCTTAATGATCCTTTCATTATTTTGTTCATGACACCATCATTCGCACCGCATTCACTTCTTATATTTTCATTCGACACTCTATCATACACAGAATATCCACACATTCGTCTAAGAGATCTCATTTCTACTGCATTTATTCTACTTTCATCCTTCTTTTGCCAGTTCCATACTTCGCTTCCGTACATAAGGGTGGTGAAAATTTGGAGCAAGTACAAAGATGAGTTTGGGTAGCATGATTACAAAAGAAAGGCGAGTGGAGAGGGATATTGAAAGAAGGGTTGGTGCAATTAAAGTTGTCATCGCAAACAAAAACCTATCCAAAAAAGCTAAAATGGCAGTGCACAATGGTTTTCTTGTATCGGTGTGTTCTTTTGTATTTTTCTTCTTCTTCTTCCTTATTGTAGACCTATGTGGTCTGTTCTCCAGAGTGTTGCTCTTTCCGTGAGGTAGATTCCCAGTTGTCCTTACATCTTTTTAGAGGTCTTCCACTATGACGAGTCCCATGAGGCTGATTATGCAATGCTAAATAGGGGAGTCTGGTGGTGTCCATTCTTTGAACATGACCGTACCAGTTCCTTTTTCGCTGTCTGCTCCATCTTATAATATCCTCAACCTCACATATCTCTCTTATTCTGGTGTTCCTCACGCGATCTCTGTGTCCTGCCTGCTATTGTCCTCAGTGTTTTCATTACGGAAGTCCTCAAAACTTGTTTTTTCTTTACTGTGTCTGCCTTTGCTTGGACGCCATATGTTATTATTGGTCTTACACATGCTTTAAAGATTCTAATCTTACTCTTATTGGCTCATATTGTGGATTTTAGAGCCCCAGAGATTGCAGCTGCTATGTTCTTCTGAAATATTAAAAAATACAGTGCAGAATCAAGAGTGACACGATGTATGCACGTGTTCAAGCATATCAAATATTGTCATTATATTTGTTTTAAATAATAGATGTGCACAAAATCAACAATTTGAAAGTTTATTTAATGCTGTAAATTATTGACACGTGTATCAGTCTCTTCTTAGGGAATAGATTCCCAAACTTTTCGTACTCTTGGCCTTATTACAAGCAAACTACAATACGAAAGAGCTGAAATGAATAAATGCTGGCGCTAAGATGAGTGAGATGTCTGTAAGTAACAGTGGCGGTACTCCCATAGAAGCCCAGAAGCCCGGCTTGCGTATGAATCAAAACCTCTTCTGGCTTACTGAGGTTCAGGTCTTGTGACTATTCCTCTTACGTCTGATGGGAACATTGTTGGAAGGTGATTTGGTGGGTTGTTTTTTTTTTGCGGGGGCATTATTACTTAGATTTGGAGGTTTTGATTCAAAATTATTACGCAAGCCGGGCTTCTGGGCTTCTATGGTAGTACCACCACTGTCTGTAAGTAATAATATTAAGAATAATATGCTAACTTTTAAAGCGCCGTTTTTGTGATGTAATCACCTCAAGGGCGCATTAAGGCGTGTTTTAAATCTAAATGTGAACGCTGATTCTGATTTTCGCGATCGGTTAAAAAGTATAGTAGAACAAAGTACAGTCCGTTCACGACAGGGAGATAGTTTGCAATAGTATGAATAGCAGTGCGTTTACAAAAAAACTAGAAGCTATTTTTATTTTATTTTTTTATGATTGGAAAACCAAAAAAAAATTCAATTTATATTCAAACATTGAAATTAATAAAAATGTTATTTTTATTTTATTTTATTGCGAAAATGGCCGTTCACAATGGAGTTCTGGTTCCAACCCTTATGTATGGAAGCGAAGCATGGAACTGGCAGAAGAAAGATGAGAGCAGAATAAATGCGGTAGAGATGAGGTCCCTAAGACGTATGTGCGGTAGAACGATGTACGACAGAATCTCAAATGCTGATATTAGGAAGGAGTGTAGAGCGGAAGAAGGTATTATGAACAAAATTATGAAAGGTTCGCTTCGTTGGTTCGGACATATGGAGCGCATGGGTGAAGAAAGAATGGTTAAAAAAGTATACGTTAACAATGTAAATGGAGTAAGGAGTCGAGGTCGACCGAGGAAAACATGGCATGACCAAATTAATCAAATATTAAAAGTTGGTCATGTCAGAAGTCGGAAGAATCGAGTGCGTGTGTGACGACATCGACATTCATAGTCGCTATATGAATGTGTAGGAAGCTAGAGAGCAGTGGCGGTACTTCCATAGAAGCCCAGAAGCCCGGCTTGCGTAATACATTTTGAATCAAAACCCCCAAATCCAAGTAATCATGCCCCCGCATAAACCAATAACCCACCAAATCACCTTCCAACAATGGTCCCATCAGACGTAAGAGGAATAGCCACAAGAGCTGAACCTCTGTAAGCCAGAAGAGGTTTTGATTTAAAATTTCTTACGCAAGCCGGGCTTCTGGGCTTCTATGGGAGTAATAAATTAAACTCCCAATTGGCCAAACATCTAAGAGATAATAACCACACCCTAGATCCAAATAACGTACCAATTCCGCTACACATCCATAATAAAGGGTATACGAGTACTCGTATATACTCTTAACCTAAATATTAAAAGTTGGTCATGTCAGAAGCCGGAAGAATCGACGTGCGTGTATGACTCGATGTATGAATGTGGAGGAAGCTAGAGAGGTGTGCCAGGATAGAGTAGTGTGGCGGTCCATTCTCTCTGCCTACCCCTGCGGGGAAACGGCGTGATGGTTTTGTTGTTTGTTTGTTTTGTTATTTTTATTAACAAAAATGCTGTCGGCTTAATAGCAATAATTATCAAAATTAAGTTCATCAAAATTATAATTAGCTTGTTAATTTTTAACAAAGCGATTAAGGGTGAGCCTAATAATAATAATAATACATTTTTTTCCTTTATTCATTTTTATTATTACAATATTTGATGAATGTGAACCATCTAAAAACAACATTTTGCGTTAAATTATTTTTATTTTGTTATTTTATTTTATATCATGGGTTGATAGAGTGTGTAGCAACCCGCTTCTTCCTGCTTTCAAGGACATATTCCAACACCCTGATAAGCGTCTCAAGTCTAGAAACCCCATCTGGACGGTTGATGATCGCTGTAGGGATGTTGAGGCAAATTGGAAGTCCATATGGGAGGAGCACGCCGTGAAAAATCACCAACTAGTTGCTGTACCACACCAGGAGGCGCCAGGTTTCAGTCTCCCAAGGGGGCTGTGGACGACCCTAAATAGGATCCGAACAGAGCAGGGACGGTGCGGCTTCCTCATGCATAGATGGGGACTTACTCCATCTCCTGGATGTGACTGCGGGGCGGAGAGCCAGACTATCCGGCACATTGTGGAGGATTGCCCCACCAGAAGATACCCTCCTGGCCTTGATGACCTTCTCAGAGCCACGCCAGGAGCAGTGAAGTGGATGGAGGGTCTGGATCTTCGCCTGTGACGCGGCCCAATGGCCCAGAAAAAAATTTTTTTTTGCCGCCAAGTAAAGTAAGTATATCATTGTATTTTATATTATTTATTTTGTGGATATTGGACTATCGATGTACGCGGGAGATGCCTATTGGTGGCGATGAGGTTCGCAACCCATCACACCGCGTCTCCCGCGAGGCGAAAAGAGAAGGATGGAGTGCCGCATCGGTTAAAGTGTGACAGTCCATTATTTCTGCCAATCCTTTCGGGGAGACGGCGTGATGGTTAATTAGTTAGTTAGTAAGCATTCACTTTGTGGTAAGACATTTAATTTTTTTTATTCATTATATTTTTACATTTGGCTCGCGAGCCGCTCGCGGCTCATTAAGATGGTTTGGACACATGGAAAGAATGAGTGAAGACAGAATGGTAAAGAAGGTATATGTAAACGGCGTGAACGGAGCTAGAAATAGAGGAAGGCCGAGGAAAACGTGGCACGATCAAATCAATCAAATATTGAATGTCGGTCACGTGAGGACAAGATGTATGAATGTAGAGGAAGCGAGAGACGTATGTCAGGACAGAACAGTGCGGCGTTCCATTCTCTCTGCCTACCCCTCCGGGGAGACGGCGTGATGGTTAGTTAGTTAGGCTCGCGAGCCGCAGTTTACCGACCACTGGACAAGTGTCTTCGTAGCAACTGACCAATTGTATTTATTCTAGCAATAATAAATAAATTCTTAGCAATCCATTTTCAACTGCTTAAATGGAAGTCTTTGTTTATACAATTGTTATAATAAATTTCAATTTGACGCTTGGACCAAGACAATGGGTTTTATAAAATCTTGATACTGTTAAAATAACAAAAAAAATGTACTATGAATTGATATATTAATTTTGTTAATTGTCTGTTCTGTTATAATGGTGTGAGACGTGGACATTAAAACTAAATACAATGAACCGGTTAGAGGCATTTGAAATGTGACTTCACCGAAGAATGTTCAGGATCCTATGGACAGACAGAGTGACGAACACAGAAGTCCTGAATCGTGCAGGAGTAAATAGAGAGCTGCTGACATTAATCAAAGTCCGCAAGATTTCATATCTGGGTCACGTCCTGCGAGGAGAGAAGTATCGCCTGCTGCATCTAATATTGAAGGGAAAAATAGAGGGCCGCAGGGGGGCAGGGAGAAGGCAGATCTCTTTGCTGCGCAATTTGAGGGAATGGACGGGAATCGGAACTGTGGATGAGCTATTCCGGACAGCGCAGGACAGGGAAGAGTTTACCAGAGTGATCGCCAACGTCGGGGGGACCTGACAGGGCATTTTAAGAAGAATGGAAATTCGTTGATAGAATTTCATTGTAAATAATGAAAAAAAATAGTTCAAACTTTAAACACCCATGCACCGCGTGCAATAAAGGAAGCCCACTGCCCAAGCAAATATTCGTGCGACTTGCGACCAACGCGTAGCTGTTATAAAAATAATTATGTCTGTAAAATCTGTCATCCTATTTAGGTTATTCCGACGTGTCTGTTCAGATCATCCTTCCACAGTAGTTGCGGTCGCCCTGCACTTCTCTTTGCCGTCCACGGTCTCCGAGTCAGCAGTCTTCTTGTCCATTTTTCATCTGAGCTTTTCGCTACGTGACCTGCCCATTACCATTTTAGAGTCGCCACCCGGTGGATGATGTCAGTGACCATTGTTTTTTCTCTCATCGTATCGTTTCTGACTCTATCTCTTAGGCTTATTCCTAACATGGGTCTTTCCATGGCTCTTTGGGTCACTCATAGTTTCTCGGCACATTGTTTGGACAATGTCACAGTTTTAAGTTCCCTACACTAAGAAAATAAAGAAGAAGAAGAAGAGGCATTACCATTTGCAAGGCATAACATTCATCTACTTGTTCTTCTTCAGCTATTCTCATCCACTCTTAAACAGTGTCACACCACTCTATTTAGTGCAGACTGCAACCATTATGGAAGTTTCAATTAAATAAAAATTCATTAATAAAGATTTTATTATTAACGTTTCCACTTCTAACTAACTAACCATCACGCCGTTTCCCCAGACGGGTTGGCAGATAAGATGGACCACCATACTGCTCTGTCCTGCCATACCTCTCTAGATTCCTCTACAATCATACATTGTAACATGCACGCCATATAATTTTTTTACCATTCTTTCTTCATTTATTCTTTCCGAATGTTCAAACCATCTTAATGATCCTTTCATTATTTTGTTCATAACACCATCATTCACACCGCATTCACTTCTTATATTTTCATTCGACACTCCATCATCCACAGAGTATCACACATTTGTCACAAGAGATCTCATTTCTACTGCATTTATTCTACTTTCATCCTTCTTTTTGCAGTCCATGCTTCGCTTCCATACACATGGTTCGTTACAAGAACACCATTGTACAATGCCATTTTAGATTTTTGAATAGATTTTGGTTTGCGATGAGAACTAAGTGCACCATTCACTTTGTTGCCTGCTCCAACCCTGCTTTCAATATCTCTTTTCACTCGCCCATATTACCCAAATACGTAAGTTAAACACTCTAATATAATATTGATTTAATTTCTTATAAAAGAGTCGCGACAGCTGTTTTACTTTCCAATGTTAGCATCATCATGTGTCAAATGAAATGATTTTGATTATAACACCTGATGATATTAATATTGTAAATAATCAAAAGAAAATAAAAACGTTATAAAATTTTGAAAATGCATATTTAGTTAAAATCCACAAATGTTTGTGTCTGCGGCTGGTTTCGGCAGCGAGCTGCCATCTTCTGGTACCTAAACCAAATTTTGTTAGGGCTACAACCCCCCACCATTTTCATTTCATATATCATCATCTGTCATCTACTGCTGAATGTAGGCCTCTCCCAAAGCACGCCACCGCCCCCTATCCATTGCCGCTTCCATCCATCCGTGTCCAGCAATCCTCTTCAGATCGTCGGTCCAGCAGGCAGGGGGACGTCCAACTCTACAGAATCCTGTACACGGTCTCCACTCCAGAACCCGTGCCCCGTCAGCCGTCGGTTCTCCGACAGATATGGCCAGCCCATCGCCACTTCAGCCCGCCCATCCTCAGAGCCACCTCAGTCACCTTGGTTTGTTTTCGAATAAATTTATTTCTAAATCTGTCCCTCAAAGTTATTCCAAGCATGGCTATTTCCATGGCGCGCTGGGCGACCTTGATACTGAAGACTAGACCTTTTGTCAGTGTCCACGTCTCGGCTCCGTGCGTCATGACTGGCAAGATGCACTGGTTGAAGACTTTAATCTTGAGGCATTGTGGTATTGTGGTATTTTATATACAACCCTAATAAAATTTGATATAGATTCCAGAAGATGGCAGCGAGCTGCCGAAATCGGTCGAAGACACAAACCTCAGTGAATTTTACCTAAATATATATTTTACATACATCGTAACATGCAAGCTCGTCGACTTTTCCGACTTCGGATGTGGCCGTCTTTCAGTATTTGATTAATTTTATCATACCATGCTTTCCTTGGTCTTCCACAACTTCTCTCCCCACTCACACTGCTTGTATATATTATACTAACCATTCTTCTCTCATCCACTCGTACAATATGTCCAAACCATCTCAGGGATCCTTTTTTAATTTTACTTATGATGCAATCATCTGCCTTACATTTCTTACTTATTTCGTTGTTCGGTATTCTAGCATATATCGTTTTTCTATAAACAACATTAATTTCAAATAACAACATTAATACTAACATAAGTTTGAGAAACAGCTGTCTCTACAATTTCATAAAAAATTAAATCAATTGTGATTTTACAGTTAATAATGTTGAAATATCCAATTGTTTTCACCAAAATAATGGATTATCTTACAACACGAATTGTAACTAACTTACTAACTAACCATCACGCCGTCTCTCCGAAGGGGTAGGCAGAAAGAATAGACTGCCACACTTTAACCTATGCGGCACTCCATCCTTCTCTTTTCGCCCCCGCGGGAGACGCGGTGTGATGGGTTGCGAACATCGTCGACAATGTAGTTTGTATTTACACGAATTATAGTTATAGTATATTCAAATATGAAGCCACAATCAAATTAAATCAAATCAAATCAGTTTATTTTCTCAAAAGATATTACAAACAACAATTATAGTTTAAGGCATCAATTGAGAACAGGTAAAACATAAAAAATATATAATACCAGGAACGCATGAGAGATGGTTCGACATTAGGAATACAAGGTACCCTCCAAAGTTAAGAGTACTTGTCTTCTGAACGTACTTTCACGAATATGAAAGACGTCGATCTTCGAGGCGATCATGTTCAGCAGTTTGATTGCTCACCTCACCGGCATCACCAGAGGCAGGTTGGTTCTGTATGCTTGGAGATAAAACAGTCCGTGCCGACGCTGTCGAAGATAACCATTCGGAACATAAAGATGGATAGCCTCCAAGATAACGGAGTTCTCAAAGAATCCCCTGATAAGTCTGAAAAAATGGGTAAGTGTGCACCCATCTCCTCTTATCTGCAAACTATTGGTCCCCAGCATGCTCAAGAGGAATGCAGTGGAATAAAGTATAAGGATAAAAACTCTCTTATTTAGAAATATCTCAGAAATCTTTTCTGAACCCTCTCTAACATGAGCGAGTATCTCGCCTCGTGGGGACTTCTTATCACCGAACCACACTCGAGCCGGCTCCGGACCAATGAGTTTTACAAAATTCGCAAAACATAGGGATTCCTTTGTTTTGCGAATTTAGGGACATAAGGACATGGACATTAGGGATTCCGAAAGAAAATATATAAAATTTAATCAACTGGATACAATGAATCTCCACCAAGACATATAAATTACAGATATATTTAAGAAAATAGCTTTTTAATGATAAATTTATGAATAGTTAAAATTTATAGAAAGTTGTTTTGTTTTTTTGTTTCATACATATAATTCTTGATAAGTGATTTGTTATATTAAATAGCCAAAATAATCTAACTGAAATATTTTGGAATGTGCAGATATATATATATATATATATATATATATATATATATATATATATATATATATATATATATATATATATATATATATATATATATATATATATATATATATATATATATATATATATATATATATATATATATATATATATATATATATATATATATATATATATATATAATATATATATATATATATATATATATATATATATATATATATATATATATATATATATATATATATATATATATATATATATATATATATAACATATATATATATATATATATATATATATATATATATATATATATATATATATATATATATATATATATATATATATATATATATATATATATATATATATATATATATATATATATATATATATATATATATATATATATATATATATATATATATATATATATATATATATATATATATATTAAATTGTCCCTTATATGGGCAAAAAATTTTTTTTTTAGATTTTTGAAACGCATACCCCCTAATTATGTTTAATAGTCTACTAGTTACCAAAATACAGAATTTCAACTTCCTACGTTAATTCTAACCCGTGCCGACTTGCCCTCAAAGTTTTAGAAAATAGCCGGTTTAAGTGTCTCTTAAATGTAGTTGTAGATGATCACTTAAAACCATTATGTTAGATAAATATTGATGAAAACATGTATTTATATAATGTTTTTCTTGTAATTATCAAAAAAGATCCGAATTTATAATGATTTACTTGGATATTTTCTCTTCAAAGTCTCTTTTTTTACAGTCTGGGTAAATTTTTCTATGTTCTGGCACACAACATATTATGAACTGCTTATGTTCTTCAGCTGCGGTAGTCAAACCATGAAAGTATTTCATTATATTACCAGCTCTTTCAGCTGTGTCATTAACTGATTTTAAGCTAGTAACCTTCTTTTTAGCTTCCACAAACTCCGCGTTATCTTTTTATGATGATACAATTTCTTGAAAGAAACTACTATCAAGTTTCAGTCGTGAAAATAAATCTTCACTCTTGAGAGAAACAAAATCACCCAAAGATTTCCATAAAACAAGATAACAAATACTTGTAGTACCTATAAATAAAACAAATAAGTGCTAATTTAAATAGGTACCAGATTAAACACTACTTACGTACCATATAGAGAGACAGACATCTGTTCCTTCGATGGAACATATATATTTTTCCCGAATCACCAAAACTTTATTTTTTTAAGTTTTCTACAATGTTTCCTTTGGTCTACTCATCAACGTTGTCATCGAAAATTAAAAAGATGGCTATTTTCTCTGACAAGTACCACAAATGTTGATTGAACTTGTATAAAACCGCTTTGGAAATTGTCAACTTCTTCGCAATCTTTTAAGGTTTTTCAAAAACAAAAATCTTGATTCGGAGCTTTTATCGCCAAACTACATTCAATCCAAGGCTTCACATAAGCTGCCACAATACATAAACAAACATCTCGTAAAGCTTGTTTGTCCTTAGCGCACATTTTAAACTAGGACTGCAGCAAACGTATTTTTAAGAGCTCTTGCCATCCATCGTGCTTGATGCATTGGGCATTGCCATTTTATTTTCATTGCCTCCACCCAGAAAAACAATAGCAAGCTCAATGATATCGCTATAATCATCTCGTACAATCGATTTTGTGATTCAAACGCACTTTTGAGCATCAGTTCATATATATGATGGCGGCAAGCAAAGAGTAACAAATCTCTTTCTAGTTTTTGCACACAAGCTCCGTTCAAGCATCCTGTATAAGATGCTGTCGTATCACAGCACATTTAAGAGCATTGGCTTGTGCGATATCGAATAAATTATCTAATTCAAGTTGAAAGATCTCTTCGCGGCGCCTATGTAAGTCCTGAATCTTCTTGCTATTTTTTGCAGTTCTCGTCAGACCTGATAAAGATCTACCAACTTCTAAACATAATTAAGAACAGCTCTGGTAGGTATTCTAGCCTTTTTTCAGAATATATTGCACTCCAGAATGACAAGATTTGGGCTTTCATTAACAGTCAAATTAACTTCACGTATGTTGAAAAATAGAACTGCGAGAATTTGACGATTAGATGGTAGTTTACCCCTGTTATTTGGTGATTTTTTTCACCAACCAAGAAAATACTGTTTCAATTGCTTCTTAGTTCCATTGACATCTTCGAAATATAAAACAATCCGTGCTACTACCCGACAAGCTAAACTAAATGATAATAACAACGACAGCGCGCCGCTCCTGTGACGCAATTTGTATGGGACATCTTTGCGCGCAAGTCGGCACGGGTTACACTGTTCCGAAAAAGGAAAAAAATTGTTTTCGGATGTTTTAGGCCCAAATGAATAAAACAATAGCCTATGCATTTTAAAATTAAAACTTTGAAAAATAAAAAAATTGGGATGACCAATATAATATATATATAAAATATATAATATATATATATATATATATATATATATTATTATTATATATATATATATATATATATATATATATATATATATATATATATATATATATATATATATATATATATATATATATATATATATATATATATATATATATATATATATATATAGTATATATATATATATATATATATATATATATATATATATATATATATATATATATATATATATATATATATATATATATATATATATATATATATATATATATATATATATATATATATATATATATATATATATATATATATATATATATGTATATATATATATGTATATTTACATATTATTATTATTAAACATACATACATATTATTATTATGAGCATACATTATATACATACACATAATATTATTACACATTACACATTGTTATTATTATTACATTACATACATTACATACATACATATTACACATTACACATACGCATACACATACATATACATATTATGATATACATTATTACACATACATTACATTACATTACATTACACATGCCACATATACATATTATTACATTATTACATTACATACATACATATTATTACACATACATATTATTATTACATACATACACACATAATATATATTTCGTTGTATTCGTATATGCGGGAGATGCCTATTGGTGGCAATGAGGTTCGCAACCCATCACACCGAGTCTCCCGCGGGGCGAAAAGAGAAGGATGGAGTGCCGCATCAGTAAGAAGAATAAATCCCAACATGTTCAGTGCAACTCCACATATTATCTCGATGTGTGCATAGAAAGGGTAGGCGAATACGTTTTTTTTTTCCAGATTTCTACACGAAATTTACGTTAACATTCTTATTTTAACGTCTTAAGTTTATCAAAAAATAAAAATAGCTGTTTTTAAACACTGTTAAAGCAACTTAAATAAATATTAATTCAATTTATTCAGCGGTGCCTACAAAAATACACAAATCTAAAATTAATTTTAAGCCTTGATATTTCATAACTTATATGATAGACGACATATATATAATTAATTGCATAAATATGAATAAACATTTATTCAAACTCGATATAACAACTGATAAAACATGTTGTTTGTCTTTAAAAATAATTCTCTCGATGATGCAATAACCTGAAAGATTGCAATTCAGTTTCCACCCACGTAACCCTTCCAGGGTTGAGCAAACCGTGTTTGAAGGTCAGCAGATCACTAATAAGTGGTTCTTTAAAAAGGACTAACTAAAAAGGCACATGACATTCGGAATGCTTGACTACAGTGGGTCAGTATTCATTATCAGGTATCTCTAGCAAGTAGTTATCCGTAGCTCTATCCCACGGCATTTTTTCTGGAAATGCTCGAAACCAATTCTCTATCGCTTCGAATAGATCTAATAACATCTAATAACCAATTTCTTCAGATTAATTAGGGGATACTTCGAGAAAGCGGCCGTGCTGGAAGATGTTGGTCTTTTTGTCCCCGATAGATATCTCCGACAGCGACAGCACAGATTGTTTTATCTACCGGCCGCCAGAACCAATCTGCCTCTGGTGACGCCGGTGGGAAGAGCAATTAGTCTGCTTAACGCGGTCTCCTCGGAGATCGACGTCTTTCATGTTAGTGAAAGTACGTTCAGGGGACAAATACTCTTGACTTTGAAAAGTATCTTGTCTTCCTAATGTCGAACCATCACTAATGCGTTCCTGGTATTATGTTTTATGTGTATAATATTTTACCTGTACTCAAAAGATGCCTTAAATATTTATGCTATTTGTAATGTCTTTTGAGTAAATAAACTGATTTGATTTGATTTGAGTATTGCATTTGAACGACCGTAACGTTGAAAGGGTGGAAAATTTAAATACCTCGGCAGCATACTAACGCAATCTCTTGACCCAGATGTAGAGATAAAATGCAGAATTGAGGCCGCAAGAGCTACGTTTAATAAAATGAAATCACTCTTCTGCTAGATAACGTAAACTTGAAACTCCGCCAGAGAATAATCAAATGATATGTGTGGTCTGTTTTATTGTACGGATGTGAAACGTGGACCTTAAAAGTCAACTCAATGAACAGACTGGAAGCATTTGAAATGTGGCTCCATCGCCGTATGCTCAGAGTTCCCTGGACAGACATAGAGTTGACAGGGAACTGTTATCAACTATCAAGGTTCGAAAGATTTCACATCTGGGTGGGGAAAAGTACCACCTTTTCCAACTTCCATTGGAGGGGAAAATTGAGGGACGCCGAGGGTCCGGTAAGAGACAAATGTCCTGGCTGCGAAACGTGAGGGAGTGGCCCGGCATCCGAAGTGTGGAGGATCTGTTTCGAGCGGCGCAGGGCAGGGACAGGTTCGCCGACGTGATCAATAACGGGGGACCCGACAGGGCACTTGAAGTAGAAGAAAAAATCCCAAGTGGCATCACAAAATTACTTTCAGGTCACTAATCCGAACGCTGCGTAATCCGAACTTTCCTTTTTTCCCATTTTTCTCAAAACACTCAGTAATCCGAACGATACCCTAATCTGAACGACCCACTGGACAATTTATGTTCGGATTAGCGAGCTGGCACTTACACTTAGCTTCAAACAAATCCCTTGGATTGTAATTAACGAATCAACGGTTTTAACAAGTTTCCCCGGAGGGGTAGGAAAAGAGGATTAACTTCTGCCTTAAGAAGTCGAAACATGTCTAACTAACTAAACTAACTAACTATCACGCCATTTCCCTGGAGGGGTAGGCAGAGAGGACGGAGCGCCGCAATGCTCTATCCTGGCATAGCTCTCGGGCTTTCTCTACATTAATACAACGTACCATGCACGCACGTCGATTATTCCAACTTCGAATGTGGCCGCCTTTTAGTAATTGATTAATTTGGTCATGCCATGTTTTTCTCGGTCGTCCTCGGCTTCTTTTTCCACTCACGCTGCTTGTGTACAAATTTTTTACCATTCTACTATCTTCCATTTGTTTCATATGTCCAAACCACCTCAGAGATCCTTTTTTAATTTTATCCATGATGCAGTCATCTGCCTTACATTTCTTTCTTATTTCAAAACTAACTAACTAACTAACCATCACGCCGTCTCCCCGAATGGGTAGGCAGAAAGAATGGACTGCCGCACTTTTCTTTCCTAACATATTTCTCTGGATTCCTCAACATTCATACATCGTGTCATGCACGCCTGTCGATTTCTCTGACTCCTCACATAGCCGACATTCAATATTTGATTTATTTGATCGTGCCACGTTTTTCTCGGTCTTCCTGTATTTCTGGTTCCATATACATCATTAACATATAATTCTTATTTCATCGTTCGGTATTCTATAATACAACGTTTTCAGGCACATTATTTATAGTAATTTCATTTCTACAGCGTTTATCCTGCTTTGCTTTTGCCAGCTCCAAGCTTCACTTCCATATATGAGGGATGGCACTAGAACACCATTGTGTACTGACATCTTTGTTTTTGTGGATGTATTTCTATTTGCAGTAATGACTTTGAGCCATTTATTTTATTCCCAGCACCAACCCTTCTTTCGATGTCTTTCTCCATTTTTCCGTATCTTGTAAACATGCTTCCCAGATACGTAAATTCGGTAAATGTCATTCTCATTAAATACAATAAAACTTGTAATAAAACAGACGTTTTCAAGAATCCATTGTATCTCAATAGAGACAAAGACCACCATGTCTGACAAATTTTTGGAAGTTGTTTATATGTTAATGTCCAACACCACCCTTTACATGGTAGTATATTCAATCTACACATCTATGAAGATTTGTATTTTAAGCATTAAGCAGAAGATATTTTTAACGCAATGTGAAAGGCTACAGCCATTTAGCGCATTGCTAGAACCCGCCTGGAGATGTCACTCCAATCTATATGCTATAATTTTGACCAGTTTTTTGTTTTTTACAACATTTTGAATGTATTCAAATACTTGTTTGTCAGTCAGCTGTTTGTTATATGCAGACGATGCTGTGTTAATCGCTGACAGTAAAGACAATTTGCAAGTCTTAGTGGCAAGGATGTATGAGGCATGCAAAAAGAGTGACCTGGTGATGAATGTGTCTAAATCTAAAGTGATGGTTTTCGAGGAAGAAGAATGTATGACGATTTGTGATATAAGTGCGATGGGCGAGAAATTGGAACAAGTTACTGAATTTACGTATCTGGGAAGCATGTTTACAAGAGACGGAAAAATGGAGAAAGACATCGAAAGGAGGGTTGGTGCTGGGAATAAAATAAATGGCGCACTCAAAGTCATTACTGCAAATAGAAATATATCCACAGAAGCAAAGATGACAGTACACAATGGAGTTCCAGTGCCAACCCTCATGTATGGAAGCGAAGCTTGGAGCTGGCAAAAGAAGGATGAAGGCATGATAAACGCCGTAGAAATAAGATCACTAAGAAGAATGTGCGGGAAAACGTTGTATGATAGAAAACCGAACGATGCAATAAGAAAGAAATGTAAGACAGATGACTGCATCATGAATAAAATTAAGAAAGGATCCCTAAGATGGTTCGGACATATGGAACGAATGGATGAGAGTAGAATGGTTAAAAAGTTGTACACAAGCAGTGTGAGTGGGAAAAGAAGCCGAGGACGACCGAGGAAAACATGGCATGACCAAATTAACCAATTACTAAAAGGTGGCCAAATTCGAAGTCGGAATAATCGACGTGCGTGCATGGTGCGATGTATGAATGTGGAGGAAGCCCGAGAGGTGTGCCAGGACAGGCCAGTGTGGCGATCCATCCTCTCTGCCTACCCCTCCGGGGAAATGGCGTGATGGTTAGTTAGTTAGTTAGTTAGTCAAATACTTGTAGACGAACAACTGGATTTCACCCATTCTAGCCCGCAATGGGTGAAATCCAGTTGTTCGTCTGTATACAAGTATTTGTATACATTCAAAATGTTTTAAAATAACAGACGTTTTCATTTGTATTATTTGATTAATGTGGAGTCTAACATCATTGTTTAAGAAATAATAATTATGTAAAGAGTTTTAAAAAGATAAGATGTATCGATTATTTACCCGAAAATCGAATATATTAGCTTGATAGATTTATGATACATAAAATATAAAAAATAATTTGATTTTAACACTTTGTTTGGTGCTGAATCTTGGTCAACATTGGAACTACAGATGGAATGAATTATTAATGCAAACAAAAGTATTATTTATTATGCAATCTTAAAACTAAAAATAAATCTAAAGCCTTGAAAAATACGTTATTAAGTGCCTAATACAAAACCTATGCTAAACTTAGGAAATTGAAAAACTTTGTTTAATCCACTATTTTATAAAACATATTTAAAAACACGACATGTTTCGGCGGATACCATTATCTTCAGGTGTAAAATATAATAAAAACTAAAAACTAAACTGTAATAAATAAAATAAATATAAATAAATACTTAAATACTTTGTCTACATTTAATCTCCCAAGCTCCCATTCCCAATCAAATGCAAATTAATCATTTATTAATTTCTATATAAATTATGTCTTTTCAAATGTATGTTTTTTCACAATTACAAGTTTTTATATATTTTTTTATATTAGGTCCTTACATATGAAATTGGCGTTTTGCCGTACTGGCAACTTTGATCTCAAATATCTTCTCTTTGGTTAGGAGTTTCAAATTCAAATTTATACAGCTATTTACTCAAGTATTTGTGTTTTGAAAATTATAATTAATTTGTTTTTTCCTCGATTATTTTTTTTCTTTGCGTCACTAAGTTTACAAAATGGAAAACTTGAAATATCGCGTTATTTACGAGTATGAGTTCCACCGTGGCTCCGGTGCTGCAGAAACGGCTCGAAGGATTAATGATGTGTATGGCGACGGTGCTGCAAAAGAAAACACAGTGCGTTTTTGGTTCCAACGTTTTCGTTCAGGAAATTTCGACCTGCAGAACAAGCCCCGTGGACGGCCGGAGACCAAAGTTGATAATAAAGAATTGAAGGCTATTGTGGAAGCGGATTCATCGCAAACCACGTCCGAGTTAGCTGCAGGCTGCGGTGTTAGTGATAAAACTGTTTTAATCCACTTGAAGCAAATTGGGAAGGTGAAAAAGCTTGAAAGCTGGGTACCTCACGAATTGAGTGAAGCAAATCAACAAACGCGCGTTGACTGCTGCGTTGCATTACTCAACCGGCACAATAATGAAGGGATTTTGAATCGAATCATTGCCTGTGATGCAAAGTGGATCCTGTATGATAATCGGAAGCGCTCATCGCAATGGCTGAACCCTGCCGAACCAGCCAAACCATGCCCCAAGCGAAAATTGACTCTAAAAAAGTTACTTGTGAGCGTTTGGTGGACTAGTGCTGGTGTCGTTCACTACAGCTTTCTTAAATCTGGCCAGACGATTACGGCAGATGTCTTTTGTCAGAAACTGCAAACCATGATGGAAAAGCTAGCTGCTAAACAACCGAGGCTGGTTAATCGCTCTAGGCCACTGCTGCTTCATGATAACGCTAGACCACACACTGCAGAACAGACGGCTACCAAATTATAAGAGCTTCAATTGGAATGTCTAAGACATCCACCGTACTCTCCGGACCTTGCCTCAACAGATTACTATTTTTTTCGAAATTTGGATAACTTCTTGCAAGGGAAAAAATTCAACTCCGATGGGGCAGTCCAAACCGACTTCAAAGATTTTATTGATTCCCGTCCGAATGGTTTTTTAGTAAAGGGATCGATGAACTACCTATGAGATGGCAAAAGTGCATAGATAGCAATGGTACATACTTTGATTGAATAAATATATTATATTTAAAAAAAATCAAATTTATGTTCCTCCCATACAAAACGCCAATTTCATATGTAAGGACCTAATATTTAAATAACATACTGATCATCACGCCATTTCCCCGAAGGGGTAGGCATAAAGGATGAATCGCCACAATGCTCTGTCCTGGCATACCTCTCGGGCTTCCTCTACATTCATACATCGTAGAATGCATGCACGTCGATTATTCCGACTTCGAATGTGGCCGCCTTTTAGTAATTGATTAATTTGGTCATGCCATTTTTTATGTTTTCATCATGTTATATTATTTAATAGTTCTTACTGTTAAAAAATAATTATTATTACTTATAACAAATAGCCCAGGTTTTTATTAGTCTTTCTTTGTTTATTTTTTATTATATTTTTACACCTTTTATTATATCCTCCGAAACATCTCGTGTTTTTTTAATATTTTTTAAATAAATAGTGAATTAAACAAAGTTCTTCATTTTCCTGAGTATATTACTATGGAATATTTGGTCTTCAAATATTCTGGTCAAAATTCTTTGGCATATAGAATGGAATAATACTCCTAGCGGCTTCTAACAATATGTTAGGCGACAGCCTTCGCATTGTGTTAATAAGGTAGTTTGCTAAATGCCGAAAATCATTCTCCATAGATGGCGTTAGTGGGTCGGTTGTATAGGTTAATTCTTGAAAAAATTCACAAGTGCAACCAAATCTACATAGATGGCTGACTGAAACTGACACGTGAAGATAAATATGGATTTTGAAGTATATATACATCTTCCAAAAATTTGTCATGCATGATCACAAATAACAAAGGTGGAATGGGGAATGTTGTAATTACATAAAGCGTGCGCTTAACCCAACCAATGACAGGTCATAAGTCCTGTAAACACCTTGATCATCCATGTTCAGTTTCCAGTTTACGTCTTCGTCTCTATTGAGATACAATTAAAATTTGAATTAACCACCCTTTGGTGTAAATCCAGGATTTGTATACAGGTATAAGTATACATTCACAAATATTTGATTCCACAATGTTAATGGCGTTCAATGAGTATTCTATTTAATAAATGAAAAATTGCTTGAGACTAGGATATAAAATGGGCAGTAAAACTGTCATTTGCTATGCAGACGATGCCGCATTAATAGCAGAGTCTGAAGATGACCTGCAAAGAATGTTGTACAAATTCCACACAGTATCACAAAGGCTAAATATGGCTATATCAGTCAACAAAACAAAAAGTCTCACTATATCTAGGCAACCTACAAGATGTAAGCTGACTGTTGATGATATACCTGTGGAGTAATGGGTTTCAGATATTTGGGAGTAGAGATCTGCAGCCAAAATGACCTTTATACCGAAGTACGAGAACAAGTCAGTAAAGCCTCTGCCGTGTCAGGATATCTGAATAATCTGGTCTGGAAGAACAAGCACATGCGTTTCGACAGCAAGATCAGAATTTATAAAACATGCGTGCGACCTATTATGACGTACGCTGTAGAGATGCGGGCTGACACTGTGCTAACTAAGGGACTACTTAGAACATCGGAGATGAAGGTCCTAAGATCAATTACTGGAAAAACTCTCCGAGATCGTGTCCGCAACGTAGACATAAGAAAAACTTGCGAAATAGAGGATATCGTTCAGTGGAGTAGATCCAGAAGAAGATACTGGAGGGACCATGTAGCCCGAATGGACGGTGCCAGACTCGCATATACAGCCGCTTATGAAATCCCCTCCGGACACCGCCCACCTGGAAGACCGCCTAAGAGATGAAGGGACAGCTGGATCTCATCATCCGACGAGATATGATTTCTGTGTCACAGATCGTCAGATCTATTAAAAGAACAAGAAGAGAAGACGAAAAATTGTAGTAAAATTAAAATATTATTGCACTGCCATTAAACTTTTCAAGATGAAGCATACTGAAGATCAGCTACACCAGACATGGTGATGAATGCAGTGCTAGCAGGTAATCTTGTCTGTCCAAGAATTGAGGTCGATGGTTGCTATTAGTAGTCGGATACAAATACAAAACACCTGGCATGAGTCTGCACATTTGGCGTACGTGACCATGCAGACAATTTATGAAAATATAATCCAATTTGAACTGGTATCATCCAGCGCATTAACGAATCCCCAGAATCCCAGTTCAATATTTGATTGCGATAGCAGTTTTTTTTTTTTTGGTACATATTAAACTAACTAACCATCACGCCGTCTGCAGCGGTTTGATGGTCATCCTTTTTGTGGCTTTCCCTCTACGTTACTCATGATGTTAGACTTTTCAAGGTTGCCCTGATTTGTCCGGACTAAGTGCCTAATGTCGTTTACACTTGCAACTAAAACAATTTACTTCAGATATCTAATGGATGAAGCCCAGCTCGAAAGAGCGTCGACGTCTGTGGATCTAGGAGTGTTGTTTGATGCTCGCTTGTCGTTTAGTCTTCACATAACTTCACTATGTAATAGCTCCCTCAAAATGCTTGGTTTTGTCATTAGAAACGCCAAGATCTTTCTTAATATTAAGGTGCTGAAGCTGCTGTATAACTCTCTGGTGAGAAGTCGGTTGGAATTTAGTTCCATTATCTGGGCGCCGCATGAGTTTCGATATTCCCTGATGGTGGAGAGTGTGCAGAAAAAATGTCTGCGATACATCTATCTTAAGTAGTATGGATATTACCCATGGCTCTTTCCAACTGATTTCTTGCTAGGGATGCTAGGCTACTAGTCACTCGAGAGGAGACGAGACATTCACTTGGGTGTCCATTTCTTTCGACTGATAGGCGGTTGTATACACAACTCATAAATCCTGAATGATGTAGGTCTGTTCGTCCCTGATAATTATCTTCGACAAAGGGGCCATAGATTGTTTTAACTCCCACGATGCAGAACCAACCTGCCAATGGTTATGCCGGTAGGTAGAGCAATATCTTTGCTTAATCGTATCGCCTCGGAGTTTGACATATTTTGTGATAGTTTGGCTCATCTGAGGGAAGTACTATCTTTATTATAATTGTATGGTATATTTATTATATTAATTTGTCTTGCATCTTATGTTTCTCGCTCTTTTTATTAATCTATTATGTATTACTTATTATTGTGTATCTCTAACTTGTATCGTTAGTGTGTTGTAAAAAAAACTGTAATGCTTTAGATATGTTTAAAATAAATAAATGAAATTAAATGAAATGAAAATACTTCAACACATGAAAGCACATCCGCGAGAGTCTTGCCCTGATACCCAGCTGGTCAATGATAGACAGGTTTGTTATGCTTGCCATGCAGGGTAGGTATACGCAGCATTCGCCGCCAGCACTGCATCTTAAAAGCATCACTGCAGTCGCCCATCCATAACATCCATAAATAAGGGTTGGCATATACGAGTATATACCTCAGTGGATATACGATATCTACAGTAAACCAGATTTGATCTGTTCCATCAAGATGGAGCTCTTTAAATGGTCTGGTCAGGTGTAAAGAATGGTAGAAACTATATAAAACCTTCCACACTCTTCAGGCTGAAGGCTCATAATATTATGGAAATGAAATAGAAATTAAATATAATGTGACTTGGGTTCCCTATTGCTTTTGTTGGAATGTTGCATTCTCCAGTTTAGTTTCTCCAGACGGGCTTAGGGCTTGCATTACCTGACAAAAGGGAACCGCTGCGTCCTATAATAGCTTAGAGTAAGCGGCAAACTTTTATGTCAGCGCTGATACATGTACACATCTTCTTCTCATGCCGCACAGTGGTCCGGATTTGGGAAACAGTGGACTTAGGAACCAAAGTCATTATTTCGATTTGAAAAAAATTGCTTGCTGTAGAAAATCTAATTTGTAACAATATTTGTCATGTTCAACTTTTCGTTATTTGGAGCTTAACATGGTTTAAAAAAATACAAACGAAAAAAATGTATGGAGTAAAATTGAATTATATTTTTTTCTCAATAGATTTTAAATTGCTAGCAACGAAACTTTTTGTATATTAACGTATGTAATTAGTACTTTATGTCCATATTTTTTTCTTTCCAATATACTTGCGTTCTTGGCGTTAAATTGCAGTTGAACTTTAAAAAAAAATATTTTTATTTCACAACACAACAAATGTTTCTGCCAGAAGATTTGGTTGGGTGGTTATGATGCACAATTATTTCTTTATTACAAATAAGAAAACCAAAATTGCCTATCACCTCCAGTTTTTTAAATATTCTCCAAAAACTGCATTTTAAAGTATGAAAACCCATGCTTACAAATATAATGTCATTATAATGGAGTGCTACATAATAATTTATTTTATGAATGAGTCGTTACTGCAGTTTTTAAGAATTATACGAAACAAATAAATAATTATTAACACCTTCTTTATGGTAATAATTCACCGTTATGACTTACTTGATGAATCATTAAAGGAATTTCCTGCACTTTCTGAGAATTATATGGAATAAATAATATAAAATTGCTGCGGATGGAGTATCTGTAATAATAGTAGCTACTTTGCCATCTATCATTGTCATGTGCAGCTCATGAGTAATTTCGTAATTACCGCATTTTGATGCAACCAAATTACGTATTTCTTCCTTCATTGCCGCATTTTCTTGGTTGACAAAGTCAATGGTTTCTTTTGCGAACTGGAATTTGACAGGCCTACAGTAAAACGTCGAAGATGGCTTCGGATTTTCCCAAATGACCACATTGTTCGACTCCAACTTCAAAGGAACAAGGCTCGTCATGAACACCGAAGACTCATCAAATTCTGTCAGTTCACTCTTCTGCCTATAATTGCTTTGTGTTGAAGATCCGTCAAATCCCCATTTGCTTGTTAGCTTCAGATTCCCACTCGAAATACCTAGTTTGTCTCCCACAATTTGCAGGATCTTCTGAATAGTCAAATCCAAAAGTGCTTGCAAGTTCACTTTTTTTAAAGTTCAACTGCAATTTAACGCCAAGAACGCAAGTATATTGGAAAAAAAAAATATGGACATAAAGTACTAATTACATACGTTAATATACAAAAAGTTTCGTTGCTAACAATTTAAAATCTATTGAGAAAAAAATATAATTCAATTTTACTCCATACATTTTTTTCGTTTGTATTTTTTTAAACCATGTTAAGCTCCAAATAACGAAAAGTTGAACATGACAAATATTGTTACAAATTAGATTTTCTACAGCAAACAATTTTTTTCAAATCGAAATAATGACTTTGGTTCCTAAGTCCACTGTTTCCCAAATCCGGACCACTGTGTGCCGTGTCGGCTTCCCTCAACGTTGGCTATCGCTGCAGCGAAAGCATCTCTATCCTGCGTTACATGGAAAAGGTTTTCAACTCTCCTCATTTCTGTCCTATCCCAGTTGTCCTGGCTACGGAATCCAAGTCCCTGCCATCCCTCATGATTATCAGCCAAAGGAGGCTCTAAGGAATGTTTGAAGCGGGGATTGTTCCATAAAAAATATTCCTCAAACATATCAATTTCAAAATGTGCAGGTCTTTTCCTGATTATAGGTCTGCCCTTGCTTTTCACTCCTTTGACTCTTTTGAAGATAGAAGAACTCTAAACGATATGATGCTACTTCACATAAAAATCATATATTTCAAAATCGATGACTCCGAACTTCTTAGCAAATTGACCATTAATACCCCTATGTTTCGTACAAGACACACCGCGATCCAAGTATTCCACCTTCCTGCTTATCGCACCAATTACGCTCAGAGCGCGGCAATGAACCGGATATGCGACACTTATAACAAATCTTTTAATGCAATCGATGTTTTTCACCTAAACGCTTATGATTTTAAAAAATAGTTGCAGCAACTTTTCGATGTGTATAGTGCTATAATGTTATTTATATTTCTTTGCTTATATTATTATTATTATCTTTTTGTTATTTTTTATACTATTACCTTATTAGTTTTATCTTCCTTTTAGTATAGTTTCATAAGTGTACAATGTTAACTGTGTTTACTTACTGCCTGTTTGTTACCCTAAAATAAAAATAAAATAAAAAAATAAAGAACTTAAAGGTATAAATGCTGGTGCTAAGATGAGTGATCTGTCTGTAAACTGTCTGCTTTACGCGGACGACGCCGTTCTCGTTGCGGATAGTGCGGACGAATTACAAGTCTTGGTGTCGATAATGTATGAGGTATGCAAGTCGAACGATTTAATGATGAATGTCGGAAAGTCAAAGGTGTTAGTTTTTGAAAGGGAAGAGCAAATGACAGTTTGTAATATAAGTGTAAATGAAGAGAACTTGGAACAGGTGAGCGAATTTGTGTATTTAGGTAGCATGTTCACAGCGGATGGCCGAACGGACAGTGATATTGAAAGAAGGGTTGGTGCGGGTAACAAAGTGAATGGAGCTTTAAAAGTAGTTTTTGGAAACAAGAATTTATCAATGAAAGCGAAAATGGCCGTTCACAATGGAGTTCTGGTTCCAACCCTTATGTATGGAAGCGAAGCATGGAACTGGCAGAAGAAAGATGAGAGCAGAATAAATGCGGTAGAGATGAGGTCCCTGAGACGTATGTGCGGTAGAACGATGTACGACAGAATCTCAAATGCTGATATTTGGAAAGAGTGTAGAGCGAAAGAAGGTATTATGAACAAAATTATGAAAGGTTCGCTTCGTTGGTTCGGACATATGGAGCGCATGGGTGAAGAAAGAATGGTTAAAAAAGTATACGTTAACAATGTAAATGGAGTAAGGAGTCGAGGTAGACCGAGGAAAACATGGCATGACCAAATTAATCAAATATTAAAAGTTGGTCGTGTCAGAAGCCGGAAGAATCGACGTGCGTGTATGACTCGATGTATGAATGTGGAGGAAGCTAGAGAGGTGTGCCAGGATAGAGTAGTGTGGCGGTCCATTCTCTCTGCCTACCCCTGCGGGGAAACGGCGTGATGGTTTTGTTGTTGTTGTTTACATCATTAACATATAATTTGTTTACCATTCTTTCTTCATTCATTATTTCCATATGTCCAAACCATCTTAATGATCCTTTCATTATTTTGTTCATAACACCATCATTTGTACCGCATTCACTTCTTATATTTTCATTCGACACTCTATCATACACAGAGTATGTACACATTCGTCTAAGAGATCTTATTTCTACTGCATATCCTTCCTTCTAACTTCCTTACATATTTCTCTCGCTTCCTCAACATTCAAACATCGTGTCGTGCACGCGCGTCGATTTTTCTGATTCCTCACATGGCCGACATTCAATATTTGATTAATTTGATCGTGCCACGTTTTCCTCGGTCTTCCTCTATTTCTGGTTCCATTTACATCGTTAACATATATTTTTTTTCCATTCTTTCTTCATTCATTCTTTCCATATGTCCAAACCATCTTAACGATCCTTTCATTATTTTGTTCATAACACCATCATTCGCACCGCATCTAAGCAAGAGATCTCATTTCTACTGCATTTATTCTAATTTCATCCTTCTTTTGCCAGTTCCATGATTCGCTTCCATACATAAGGGTCGATGAAATAACACCATTGTGCACTGCCATTCTAGATTTTTTGTATAGGTTTTTGTTTGCGATGATAACTTTAAGTGCACCATTCACTTTGTTGCCTGCCCCAACCCTTCTTTCAATATCCCTCTCCATTCGCCCATATCTTGTAAACATACTACCTAAATACAAGAACTCATCTACTTGCTCCAAGTTTTCACCATTCACGCTAATATTACAGACTGTCATGATTTCTTCTTTTTCAAAAATCATACCTTGTTAATAAAACATTCATCATCAGATCATTTCGCATGCATACCTCATACATGCAATTCACCAGGACTTGTAGTTCATGCTCGTTGTCTGCAAGTATGACAGCGTCATCCGCATACAAGAGACAGCTTACTGACACTTCGCTCATTTTGACGATATTGTAAAAAAAATGCCATAAATAATCAAAATTTTGTTTTATTTAAATATGTTCATAGATAGCAACGGTACAATAGACAAAAAAATAGTTTGTTACATATATTTTCACGTGGTTTGACACGTGTAACACAGTATAAAATTTGTATGATAAGTTAACTTGAGGTATGACAACAAATACTGAGTTTCTCTGAGAACTACATATTGACAATTATTTTCATAAATTTTTATTTTTTAAGAGCATTCATATTTCGGAATGATTAACTTAGAGGCTTGCAAGTGGTTTGATTAATAGGGTAGGTACTTCTTAGGGGGGCACTTTGTAGTGCAGACGGGTACTTTCGGTTTGCAAGTGGTTTTGGTTGTAGTGCAAGTGGTTTTTTTCGGTCTGCAAGTGGTTTTTGTTGTAGTGCATGTTGTCGTACACGGAGTAGTTGTTGTGCACGGGGTAGTTGTTGTGCACGGGGTAGTTGTTGTACACTCGGTTGTGGTGCATGTGGTTGTAGTGCAAGTTGTTTTCGTTGTAGTGCACGTGGGTTTTTTGGTCCGGCATGTCGTTGTTGTAGTGCACGGGGGTTTCTTTGTAGTGCAAACGGGTTTCTTTGTAGTGCAATTTGGCTTCGGCGTCGTCTTGCACTTGGTCACCACGTAGTCATTGTAATAATTATCAATTGGATATGGATTTTTTGGCACGTAGCTAGCCGGCGACGGATTCGCTACCTGAAAAACACAAATTGTTAAATAATTTATAACAACAACAACAACAAACCATCACGCCGTTTCTCCGCAGGGGTAGGCAGAAAGAATGGACCGCCACACTACTCTATCCTGACATACCTCTCTAGATTCCTCCACATTCATACAGCGAGTCACACGCGCAAGTCGATTCTTCCGACTTCTGACATGACCAACCTTAAATATTTTATTAATTTGGTGATGCCATGTTTTCCTCGGTCAACCTCGACTCCTTACTCCATTTACATCGTTAACGTATACTTTTTTAACCATTCTTTCTTCACCCATGCGCTCCATATGTCCGAACCAACGTAGCGATCCTTTCATAATTTTGTTTATAATACCTTATTTCGTTCTACATTCCTTCATAATATCAGCATTTGAGATTCTGTAGTACATCGTTCTAACACACATACGTCTTAGGGACCTCATCTCTACCGCATTCATTCTGCTCTCATCTTTCTTCTGCCAGTTCCATGCTTCGCTTCCATACATAAGAGTTGGGACCAGAACTCCATTGTGAACGGCCATTTTCGCTTTCATTGATAAATTCTTGAATTCAAATAATTTATTGTTACTTTAATATGATCAACTGTAAAAATAGCTAACTATCACGCCGTCTCCCCGAGGGGGTAGGCAGAAACAATGGACTGCCACACTTTTCGTTCCTGGCATATCTCTCACGCATCCTCAACATCATGTGTCTTTTGGTAGTTCATTGTAAAGTTCCAGTCCATTGTTCAATATCCTTGATTGTCCTGTCTTAGCTCGTGCATTCGGTAAGGGATATCTGTCACAGTTCCTGATCCGGTGTCTGTGTATGTCTGAATTTTAAGTTAGTTTGTAGCTGCTGTCTGTTGTCTTTTCCATGGTCACTCTGTGTACAATTTTCAGGTCTCATATTTGTCTAAACGATCTCATTTCTACTGCATTTATTCTACTTTCATCCTTCTTTTCCCAGTTAACTGTTTCATATGGAAATCAGAGAGTTCGATCGTTTTAACGAATCCTGCAATCAGAATTCAGATATTTGCTTCAATGGATATATTCGTATTTCTATTTACAGTCATGACTTTGTGTTGTATTTTATGTATATTAACCCTTAAATGGACCGAAGAAAAATTGGGTCCCACTTGATATTATTAAAGTTCCTACAAACACAGGCTAGTTTTTACCCACAATATATATTATATTATAAATAAAATTGACATTTGTCCATACAATAAAAAGATAACAAATAAATTAATAATAATAAAAAACTATATTCGCTATAACTTTGTGTCGCGGATACTTAGAACAATGTTTCTTTTTTAACCTTGTACGCAACACCTACTTTATTAAAAAAGTTAAAAACAAACATGTTTCAGACACAGAAGTACTCAATCAATTTCTTTATGAATGGAGTCAGTTTTGACAGAAATGTATACACATGGAAGCGAAGTATGGAACTGGCATTAGAAGGAATAAAGTAGAATAAATGCAGTGGAAATGAGATATCTTAGACGAATGTTTCAATACTCTGTGTATGATAGAGTGTCGAATTAAAATATAAGAAGTGAATGCGGTGCGAATGATGGTGTTATGAACACAATAATGAAAGGATCATGTTAAAAATATTATACGTTAACGATGTTAATGGAACTAGAAGGTAGCCCCGACAGAAAATCCTCCAGAGAAGGCGAGGGATACCACTATGGATATTTTTCCCCAGGTCATGACTTGGGGATAATCAACATTAGGGAGACCTGACAGGACAATTCATTTACATACTTAGGCTCAACAGTTACCAGTGATAATAACACCCGAGAAGAAATTGACAGAAGGATAATGGCAGCAAACCGATGTTACTACGCTCTCCAAAAACAGTTAAGATCCAAATTACTGCGAAGAACCACAAAAACACTATTGTACAAGACCCTGATCAAACCAGTCCTCACATATGCCTCTGAAACCTGGGTGATGACAAAACACACTGAAAGGTCCATCGCAGCATTTGAAAGAAGGGTTCTTAGGACAATATATGGCCCAGTGAGAGACCACAATGGTTGGCGTCGTCGATATAACCGAGAGCTATATGATATCTATAAAGAGCCCGATGTGATCAGATCCATCAAAGTAGGGCGCTTGAGATGGGCTGGTCACATAATCAGAATGGACGACGACAACCCTACAAAACGCCTCACGCTCTCAGTACCACAGGGACGTAGAAGACCAGGAAGGCCCAAAATGCGATGGATGGACAGTGTCAACACGGATGCATCGGTGTTGCAAGTGAGAAATTGGAGAATAAGGGCATCAAACAGACAAGAATGGAGGAAGCTCCTGGATTCAGCCAAGGCCCACCCAGGGCTGTCGAGCTTAGGATGATGATGACAGGACACAGAAAGAAGAGGTAATAATGTTGAAGTATCATATCATCAATGACAATTGAAAATACAATATAAAATAAACGATATAATACTTACATGAATAACAAAAAGTGTTACTAAAAACACCAAACTCAGCCTAAGATGTGTCATCTTAAGATTTGTTAATGCAGGGGCGATTACCAGACGGGATTAACAACAACTGCAAAGTACGTAAGGTCTCGTTTTGCGAAAATCTTTTATAATCAAATTCCTTGTATTTGCACTTGTCCATAATGATTTATACTTCTTAATTAAACACGTGCACCTGCCGTACAATGCAAAATTGATTGGTCAATCGTGATTGATGATATTGACACAGATATGCATTACTTGTTCCCTCCACTACTGGACATATTCTTCCATTATTCTCAACACGTTCCTGTTTTGTCATTACCGCATCCAGGCAGTTCCAGCTATATCTTTTACGTGGCCTCCCTAAACTCCTTTTCGTTGTCCAAGTAAGAACTTTCGTTGTCCAAGCAGAGAATGTTGAAGTGTTATGTCTGGTCTGTATTACTCTATGGCTCGGAGACTTGGACCCTGATAGTGCACACTATGAACCGGTATATAAGGTTCCCACCACCACCCGAGACTGTTATAGGACGCAGCGACGCCCTTTCGTCAGTCTCGCTGCACTATCTAGGCCTGTTCCTTGTCCATCCGGGACTTACGTTAATTTAATTTAGCCTTTTCTTGTCATCAATCAAAAGGGTGACAGACTACATTTAATCTATTCTTTTAACCTTATATATCTCCCGCGCGGCCTCACATCTCTTGATTATTAAATAAAATCAGAAATCAATATTATATAAAGCACACCTTCAATTAGTAAAAAACACATTAAAATTATATAAAACACACATTAATACACAATACACAATAGGACAAATATATAACAAACTAAATTTTAAAACAGGAAGAAGATAGTGTATGAGGGAGGCGGGAAAATGTTAAGTAAGAATGAATAAATTGGGATGGGTTGGATGGAGGACAGGTTTTAGAAAGAGCAGAATTTTTTTTTTTTTAAAAACATTATACATAAAAGACACATTATAAACAGAAACTATGTGTTAATAAATTAATTTTATAAGATGTCCATACAAGTGCGGCACAGGAGCGGCGCGTTCTTTTTGTTTTTATCACTTAGTCTCGGCTAGTCGGGTAGTTAGCACGGATTGTCTTATATTTCGAAAATGTCAGCGGAACTAAGAAGCAATAAAAAAAAGTTTTTTCTTGGTTGGTGAAGTAGATCACCAATATTAACTATATTATAAACTATGAACCGGTAGGAAGCATTCGAGGTGTGGTTGCACAAAAGAATGCTTCGCATACCGTGGATAGGTGTTGTCACCAATTTGGAGGTTTTGAGGAGAGCCAATTGTAGTATAATAGAATTGTATTTTCTTGAAATTTTATAATTTATGCTAATGATATATTTCGCCTGTCTAAGTCATTTTCAAATGTCTTGTCTATCATTCACAAAAAATATTAAATAAGATAAATTCTATATAACAGATGTTTTCATTTGTATTAATTGTTTTGTTTTTGATTATTTTATATGCGATACTTAATTTTTTCGTGCCACCGAGGAATTTACCCGAAAATAATAGATAAGGGGCCACCACAATAATACATTTGGGCCTAAAACATCCGAAAACATTTTTTTTCCTAATTCAGAACAGTGTAACCCGTGCCGACTCGCGCGCAAAGATGTCCATACAAGTGCGGCACAGGAGCGGCGCGTTCTCGTTGTTTTTATCACTTAGCCTCGGCTTGTCGGAAAGTTAGCACGGATTGTCTTATATTTCGAAAATGTCAGTGGAACTAAGAAGCAATAAAAAAAGTATTTTCTTGGTTGGTGAAGTAAATCACCAGGTGTATTTTCTGCTGCTGTGCTCTATTTTTCAACATACGTGAAGTTAAGTTGACTGTTAACGAAAGCGCAAATCTGATCATTCTGGAGTGCCATATATTCTTCAGACACCTTCATTTCAGATGTTCTAAAAAGCCCTTTGATTTGTACATATCGGTCCTCGTCTCCACGTCATATTACATGATAAGTCGCACGCATGTTTCATCAATTTAGACTTTGCAGTCAATACAATCAAATCAAATCAAATCAGTTTATTTACTCAATAGACATTACAAACAGGAAAATGTTTAAGGCATCTATTAAGTACAGGTAAAATACTATAAAAATACAACAAAGTACCAGAAACGCATTAGAGATGGTTCGACATTAGGAAGACAAGATACTTTCTAAAGTCAAGAGTATTAGTCCCCTGAACGTACCTTCACTAATATAAAAGACGTCGATTTCCGAGGACACCGCGTTCAGCAGACTAATTGCTCTTCCCACCGGTGTCACCAGAGGCAGATTGGTTCTGGTGGCTGGTTGGTAAAACAATCTGTGCTGTCGCTGTCGGAGAAATCTATCAGGGACAAAAAGACCAACACCCTCTAGCACGGCCGAGTTCTCGAAATATCCCCTGATTAATTTAAAAAAATGGGTTATGAGATGCCCATCTCTTCGAAGCTGAAAAGAATTGGTTCCTAGCATTCCTAAAATAAATGCCATGGGATAGAGCCACGGATAACTACCATACTCCCTCATGTAGAGATACCTCAAATTTTTTTTCTTAACTCTCTCCAGCATAACGGAATATCTCGCCTCGTGAGTTCTTCCAGGCCAGATTTTTTAGACATCTTTTTTAGGGGATCTTCTATTTCTTTTCACATGAAATTATCAAACATTATTTTTATTGTTAAAATACACAAATATCAAAAGGTTGGCAAGCAACATGAGAGTGATGACGTTACGGAATATTTAAAATGTGATTTACTCCGTCAGTATTATAGCATGTCATACACGCATGTCGTCGATACATCTGACTTATAACAATACCAACCTTTAAATTTTGATTAATTTGTTAACATGTTTTCCTCGGTCTGTCTCGACTCCGTACTCCATTTACACCATTAACGAATACTTTCTTAACCATTCCATCCATGCGCTCCATATGTCCGAACCAACGCAGCGATCCTTTCATAATTTTGTTCATAATACCTTCTACATTCCTTTCTTATATCAGCATTTGAGATTCTGTCGTATATCGTTCTACCGCACATACGTCTTAGGGACCTCATGTCTACCGCATTTATTCTGCTCTCATCCTTCTTTTTGCCACTACTTGTAGATATCTTTTAAACAAATATTTTTTGTGAATGTATACTTATACTTGTATACGAATACTGGGTTTCACCCATGGTGGGTGATTAATTCATGAAATTTAATGGAAATTTAATGAAATTTAATTAAATTCAATGAAAATTCATGAATTAGGTGGAATAGGGAATGTTGTATTAATATTTGTGAATGTACACTTATACCTGTATACAAATCCTGGATTTACACCAAAGGGTGGTTAATTCAAATTTTAATTGTATCTCAATAGAGACGAAGACGTAAACTGGAAACTGAACATGGATGATCAAGGTGTTTACAGGACTTATGACCTGTCATTGGTTGGGTTAAGCGAAAATCGAAAATCATTCTCCATAGATGGCGTTAGTGGGTCGGTTGTATAGGTTAATTCTTGAAAAAAAAAATTCACTAGTGCAACCAAATCTACATAGATGGCTGACTGAAACTGACACGTGAAGATAAATATGGATTTTGAAGTATATATACATCTTCCAAAAATTTGTCATGCATGATCACAATAACAAAGGTGGAATGGGGAATGTTGTAATTACATAAAGCGTGCGCTTAACCCAACCATTGACAGGTCATAAGTCCTGTAAACACCTTGATCATCCATGTTCAGTTTCCAGTTTACGTCTTCGTCTCTATTGAGATACAATTAAAAAAATGTTGTATTACATAAAGCGTGCGCTTTATCCAACCAATAACAGGTCATAAGTCCTGTAAACACCTTGATCAACCATATTCAGTTTCCAGTTTACATCTTCGTCTCTTTTGAGATACAATTATCTTTTTAACCATTCTTTCCTCATCCATTCGTTCCATATGTCCAAACTATGGAAAGTAACCCTTTCTTAATTTTATTTATCACATTCATCCGCCTTGCATTCCTTTCTTACTTCATTATTAGATATTCTATCATACATTGTTTTCCGCGCATTCTTCTTAGTGACCTCATTTCTATGGCATTTATCCTACTTTCATCCTTCTTCTGCCAACCCCAAGCTTCACTTCCATACATGTGTCCAAACCAGCTTAATGATTTTTCTTAATTTTGTTAACACTATCATTCGCACCGCATTCATTTCTTATATTTTCATTTGACACTCTATCATACACAGACTTTCACAAAACATGCTATCCAAAATATATGTTTAATCATCTTTAGCCAGGTTTTTACAGAATATTATAAACATGTCTTCAAATTTCGTCTTTATTTAAAATGACGTTCGAAAATAATCAGTTTGTTTGTTTTATGCACACTTGTAAAAACATTGAATATGTTTTCGTTATTATTTAAATATTTGATTAATTAAACATTCGTTTCGTAAATTACTATATTATTTCTTCATCGGTTATATTTGATGAAGAGCCTATAGCGTCATTTTGTGATGTTTATGAGTACCTTTCAAAATTAAAACCAACAAATCATTATTTAAAAATATATATATAAATCGTGTTCATAGATGGCGGTAATACAGTAAACTACCTGTAATTTTTTGGTTTGAGTCTTAGCTAGAAATGTTGCGGGTTTGGGAAAGGGTTTGCAGCAGTGGACGATGTCGTCTTTACAAGTAAAAAAAGTGTTAGTTTGTTTATTTCATAGTGATTTGGTGCATGTGAACATAAAAGAGTAAGTGTTTTTTTCCCAAAACTGTTACAAGTATAATATATTATTTATCTTTTTCTATGTTGTATAGTGGCTTGCTTATAAGTGCTTGACGTTTGAAGATATATCATCAAAGAACTTACTGTAAATATCGATAGATGGCAGTATAATTATCATAATGTTTTTTTGCACAGCCTAGTGTCTATTCAGCTTTCATAAATAAATGATATTTATAAGAATTATGACAAAAAAAGTACTTGACATTTGAAAAGATGGAGAAGATGAAGTGTGGGAAGACGAAAACTAAGGTAGATGAATGGCGTTGAGGGGATTTTAAGGCGATTGTTGTGACAATTTGGAGAATGGCGAAGGACCTGGGAGAATTGCGAAATTTACGGAGAATTACACGCATCATAGTGCTGTAGCGCCAGAGAATGAGATAATGAATAAGTATGTAATTTTCAGTTGTATCTTTATTATAGAACCAACCTGCCTCTAGTGACACCGGGGAGAAGAGCAATTAGTCTGCTGAACGGTATCCACGGAGATCGACGTCTTTCATATCAGTGAAAGTACGTTCAAAAGACAAATACTCTTGACTTTAGAGAGTATCTTGTCTTCCTAACGTCGAAACATCTCTCATGAGTTCCTAATATTATATTGTAAATAGGTACCAATTTTTTTTAAATACTAATTTCTTTTGCAATGACAATATAAACTTAAAACTAAGACGGAGGATGTTAAGGTGTTATGTGTGGTCTGTTATGTTATTTTTTTCTGAAACCTCTCCAGCATAACGAAATATCTCGCCTCGTGAGGACTCCATATTACAGAACCACTTTCGAGTTTGCTCCGAACCAATGCGTTGTATAGGACTCTGAGCACAGGAGGATTATTAGTTAGTTTTTAATCAGCTCCAAACTTAGCTTCAATGCTTGAGGCGAAACCATAACTGGTCTTGCTGATTGGACTTCTGTATATGTAAAATGCACCAATCACTCTCTTTCTGAAGGTGAAACAAGATACTCGTAAAACTGGTATTTTGAGTTTAGGGTAAACAACCCAGCAGTTGGCACATTATAAATAATATATTGTATATTGTATTAATGCCGACCTTCGTGGCAGAGTGGTTAGAGCTCTGGCTGCCATACTGAAGGTCCCGGGTTCGATTCCCGGTTCGATTCGATTGTCACACTGTCTTTGGTCTGGTGTAGAATTCACGTCACAATAAAATGGCGATAGATTTGCTACCTATTACATGTCATGAGAAACAATACCTTCTTCTTCTTCCTCTTAGTTTAGGTCGTATGACCTGTTTATGATGGTGTGTTGTCCTGGAATGATGATGTCCAGCCATCTCTCCATCTTTTTGGCCGCATTCTTGGTAGTCTCTTACTGCTTGGGTTTTCGTCTCAATTTTTGGAATTCTTGTATTTTTTATTTATTTATTTATTTGTACATAATTCACAAATGAGACATAACAAACGAAAAACGTTTAGGTGACTCATTTGGACAAAAAACGGTGTTAAAAAGATAAGACAAAGATAAAATAACATGAAACCAAAAAATCGTACATATCAGAAGGAACCTAAATATGTCGACGTCAGTGAGGCAGTACTCTTTCCAGAAGTTGTAATATTTTTTTTATGAATACTGCCTCACTGACACTGAAAATGTCCAAATCCGAGACGATTAGATTCAACGTCCGAATCGCTCTTCGTACTGGCATCACCAAAGGCAGGTTGGTTCTGCGTGACGGAGCAAAGAACAATTGATGTCGGCGCTGCCGCAGGTAATTATCAGAAACAAAAAGACCTATTAGCTCCAGAACATAGGGGTTCTTAATAGAACCCCGAATCAGTTTGAAAAAATGCGTTGTCAGTAATCCTTCCCTCCTCACCATGCGGTCCAAGTGGTCTCTCCAAAAGCGCCTTCTGCTTCTTCCCGACCTTACTAAATATGTCCTCAACATCACGAAAAGACCTTATTGTTTCATTTCTGATCCGATCTCTGAGGGTTTTGCCTGCGATGGAGCGTAGGGTTCGCATATCTTCTACTCTAAGAAGGTTCTTAGTTCTATTGGTATCGCCTCTGACCTCTATTCCATACAACATTTTGAATGTATACAAATACTTGTAGACAAATACTGGATTTAACCCATTAATTTTATGTCAATAGAGACGAAGATGTAAATTGTTTTTTGGAAACAGAATATGGTGGTCGAGGCGTTTACAGAACATATGATCTGTCATTGGTTGGGTTAAGCGATCGCTTTATGTAATACAACATTCCCCATTCCGACCTTCTTACGACCACCACGTCTGACAATTTTTTTAAAGATATATATATGCTACTATGTTGAGGAACACTTCACATATTTTTGTTCAATCGACACTAGCGCCATCTATTAAGATTGATATATAGTAATTGGGTTCAAAAGACCTGTTGTAGGGTAAAAGTGGGAAACCTTGGCTCTATCCCACGGCATTTCTTTTGGGAATGCTCGGAACCAATTCTCTACAGCTTCGAAGAGATGGACATCTAATTACCCATTTCTTTAGATTAATTAGGGGATACTTCGAGAACTCGGCCGTACTGGAGGGTGTTCGGCTTTTTGTCCCCGATAGATATCTCCGACAGCGACAGCACAGATTGTTTTACCTACCGGCTGCCAGAACCAATCTGCCTCTGGTGACACCGGTGGGAAGAGCAATTAGTCTGCTGAACGCGGTCTCCTCGGAGATCGACGTCTTTCATGTTAGTGAAAGTACGTTCAGAAGGCAAATACTCTTAATTCTGGAGAGTATCCTGTCTTCCTAATGTTGAACCATCTCTCATGCGTTTCTGGTAGTATACTATATATAATATATTATTTTACCTGTTCTCAATAGATGCCTTAAAAATAAATTTTGTAATGTCTGTTGATGAAATAAACTGATTTGATTTGATTTGATTTGATAGATGCCACACTTTTTGAAAATTACGATTTTTTGACAAACTTATGAATTAAACTATCTGATACTTATGTGACGTTTAGTTTACCTATTCTTTAATATTGTGCATGTGTAAAAAGTATAGTTTTTACTGTATTTTTTTTGTAAGAAATTATTTTCGAAACCCCTATGAATGAGGATAGATGCCTACTCTATGGGATAGATGCCTCAATGTTATTTTGACTTGGTTAGTTGGATAGTTGCCTTATGAAATCAGTCAAAACAATATTTTTAATGTATTAATTTATTTTGTTACAATTATGTCACAATCATTTTTGGCCCTTAAAACTAACATTATAATTCAGTTTAGCAATTTTATACCTAATATTCTATACGAAAGTTTCTTTTTTCATTTGCAAAAGTTTAGCCCGTCTACATTGATAACAGATATTCCCGTACAAAGTGCAACTCTTGAAGCCATTTCCTGCACATAATACGAGTACATTGTATCCAATCCACCTTAGATTTAGTTTTCCGGTAATTTTCAAAACATTCCACGCATTCATGGTCACTTTGTTCATCTTCATCACTATCTTCTGAAACTACTCTAGGTCTTTCTTTGACAGTAATGAAGTTATCTGCACTTCAGATAAGGTACGCCAACCCGTCTGGCAAGCGTGGCGTTGTAATGCCAACCACCCCCCGTATGACATGTCATACATGGAGAAGTATGGGGGAGGCCTGTGTCCAGCAGTGGACGACAACGGCTGTTAAAGAAGAAGAAGAAGAAGACGTTGTTTGCTATTTTTGCATAACAAGCGTGGGTTGGCTTTACCTTTAACATTATTTTCCTTTGCAGAAATATTTTCTTTAGTGGTCAGTAGGTACTGCAGCCGATTGCTTCCCTCTCTTGTATAATGGCATCGGAACTTTTGGCAATGGAGAAACTTCATGCAAAAACTTGCTTGGCGTTTCCTATAACGTATCTGGACTAAGTGGTGATCGTCTTTGAGCTAAAGTTTGGGTTGTAAGATGCTCTTCAGTTTGATAACTGCACAAGGGAATAGGAGAAAGTCCGCTTTCTCTAGTTTTTGGACATGCACAACGAGTCGTATTTTGTTGACAAAGTCAATGAATCAATCAATTGATGATGTTAGGCATCATGCATGCGATAGAGTCGGGTGGAGAAGGTGCCTTGAGGCCCTATGCACCACGGAGGTGTGACAGGACAAAAAGAAGAAGAATCAATTGATAGGTATTCCACTTGAAAGAAATAATGAATGTTAACAAACGATCTAGACAAAATGTGGGCAAAAATCTTGCCCTTATCTCTGGCCCAAAATTTAACATCACTCGTTTGTTTACATTAATTATTTCTTTCAAACGAACAGCGTATAGCATAAGAAAAGTAAAAGGATATAAATAATCATTATTATTACCAACCTAAAGTTAATTTTTCAATATTTTGTTTCTCAAATCACCTCTTAAGGGTTCTGACTGGTATGCCATACCGACGTGATATTTCATTTATGCCAAGAGTCTTTTCTTTTAGCTCTTCAAAAGCGTTTTTTAAGAACATCTTCGGTCCATATGGCTCTTGGTCTTGCTCTTCCAATTTTGCGTACGTATTTGCGTGGCATTGCTGGAAAATAAAAATGCTGAATTAGTATGGGATAGATGCCCCTAAGGGCATCTATACTCACGAGGACTGGGGCATCTATCCTTTTTGGAGGGGATAGACGCCTTTATACTAAATCACAGTACAATCTTTGCATTTAGTGTATACATTGATCGTAAACATAAAAATATTATCACTTACCTCATACGCTCAAAAGTTCCGAGCGAAATGATAAAGTAGGAAATCGAAATCCAGCAATCGTTCGCGCGTAATCACCTTTTTAACAAGTTCCTCACTCACACGACCGTCACAACGCGATGCACTGGGCACCCTGGCGGAGATTGGGGTAGAGCTTTGTTATAAAGTCAAAATCGGTAGTGTAATAGTTATGCATGTCTCGATATGATAATCGTGGCATCTATCCCCCTGCGGCAACTATCCCACTTTTACCCTATAAAAAAAGGAAAAGTTACTGAAACAAGTGGATGAATTTGTTATTAAACCAATTATTTAAAATGAATCAATTTTGAAATTTCTAGTAATTAGTTGTCAGCCATGATCAGAATTCTTAAACCGATGTGCGTGCATAACACGATGTATGAATGTTTAGGAAACTATGCCAGGAAATAATAGTGTGTTATTAGCAAAAAAATGTTTATAAAATCAATTACGCAACTTCGATTGCTGAATCGTCTCCATTTGCATTTAACATATTTTCTAATCAGAAAGCAATTACTGGAAGTATTGCCCACAGATGGGTTTTTCTTTTATTATAAGTAGGTGCCGATCTGCAGTTGTATGTGTGCACCTTAAGGACAAAGGCGTCACATGATTTTTTTAATAAATCTGAAACATGACGATAGTTTATGAATTAAGGGGAGCAAACCCTTCGGACGCCCGAAAATGACTAATTTTTTTTATGAATATGTGCGTAATATAGCTGTAATCGTTGGTATCAAATATAATAACCAACTTCTTATTCTTCTTCCTCAGCCTATTCCCGTCCACTCCTGAACATAGACCTTCACCATTCGCTTACATATCAATCTGTCCTGTACAGACTGCATCCAGGTTATTCCGACATGTCTGTTCAGATCATCCTTACACCGTAGTTGCGGTCGCCCTGCACCTCTCTTTGCCGTCCACGGTCTCCAAGTCAGCAGTCTTCTTGTCCACTTATCATCTGAGCTTCTGGCTACGTGACCTGCCCATTGCCATTTTAGAGTCGTCACCCGGTGGATGATGTCAGTGACCTTTGTTTTTTCTCTCACTGTATCGTTTCTGACTCTGTCTCTTAAGCTTATTCCCAACATGGCTCTTTCCATGGTTCTTTGGGTCACTCGTAGTTTCGCGCCACTTTGTTTGGACAGTGCAAAAGTTTCAAGACCATAAGTACCAACTGGCAGAACGCAGGCTTTATAGACTTTTCGTTTCAGGTTGATCGGTATTTTCCGGTTTTTAAGAATGTATATAACTCATGTTTCCGAAAGCTGCCCAGCTTAGTCCAATTCTTCTTTTTAGATCTGCGGTTTGGTTATCTCGGCCCAATCGAATATTGTGTCCCAGGTATACCGTGGTTAAATAAAAGTGTTTTATTATTATCTATTTTTTTTAAATACGAATCCAATTTTCGTCAATTTTTACCCCAAAAAAGTAATTTATTTACGCGATGTATTTAAAACATTAGGTTTGTCCTTCCGATAATATTATAGATAAAAATCTGAATGCCGTACATGTGAGCAGTCGGAGAAATCAACGTGCGTGCATAAAAAGAGGTATGAATGTATGTCAGACAACCACATTTATGTTAGGCCATTATATCTGCCTTTCCTTTCGGGGAGAAGGTGTGATGGTTAGCTAGTTAGTTAGTTAGTTATCTTTGTTTAATGTACCAAAGTTTTTTTTTGTATCGCACGCCACTGACGTGAGCTCTATGAACCGAATACAATGATATACGTATATATATGATATAATACGTATATACAAGGTGTTACAAAAAAAACTTTATGTTGCGTCTTGGTGCCTGAATTGCAAAACTTTCCTGGCTATAACCAAAAAATATGGTTCCCTCAGAACGGAGCAACGTCACACACGTCCAATACGTCTCTGCCACGATTTCGTGAAATCTTCCCTGGCAAATTGATATCCAGGAGAGGTGACATAAATTGGCCTCCACGCAGTCCTGATTTAACCCCAATGGACTTATTCCTGTAGGGTTATCTCAAATCTAAATTTTACGCAAATAAACCGTCTTCCCTGACGCATTTGAAAGAAAATATTTGTCACGAAATGGCAGCCATCACGGAGTCTACCTGCCGAGCCGTAATAAGAAATTTTACTGTTCGATTAAATGAGCGCCGCGAACGCGAGGGTTTTTAAAAATATATATATTTTTAATTGTATCTCAATAGAGACGAAGATGCAAATTGGAAACTGAATATGGTTGATCAAGGTGTTTACAGGACTTATGACCTGCCATTGGTTGGGTTAAGCGCACGCTTTATGTAATTACAACATTCCCCATTCCACATTTCTTTATGACCAGGCCTGACAATTTTTTGGAAGTTGTATATATGTTAAAGTCCTATGCCAGATTTCACATGTCAGTTTCAATGTGCCATCCATGAAGATTTTGATTACATATGTTAATCTTTTTAAGATTACTCTATATATAATCTACAAACTAACGCCATCTATGGAGATTTATGTTTATTAAGCATTAAGCAGAACATATTTTTAACTCAATGTGAATGGCTACCCCGCCATTAGCGCATTGTTAGAAGCCGCCTGGAGATGTCACACTCCTATCTACTCCTATCCTATCCTATCCTATCTCGTATATGCCAAACATTAGACCAGATATGATTACAGTATTTTTTGTGAATGTATACTTATACTTGTATACGAATACTGGGTTTCACCCACCGTGGGTTATCAATTCATGATTAAATTAAATCATGAATTGATAACCCACCATGGGTGAAACCCAGTATTCGTATACAAGTATAAGTATACATTCACAAAAAAAAAAAGTATTTATTAAAAAAAAAAAAACAATTGTGTTATACTGAAACATTTTTGATCTTACTTGTAACTATGTTTGGTTTCTGATATATTTTTTTATTGGTTTCTCCAATAATTTAACATTCTTTCGATAAATGTCTTAACAACAACAACAAACCATCACGCCGTTTCCCCGCAGGGGTAGGCAGAGAGAATGGACCGCCACACTTCTCTATCCTGGCACACCTCTCTAACTTCCTCCACATTCATACATCGAGTCATACACGCACGTCGATTCTTCCGGCTTCTGACATGACCAACCTTAAATATTTGATTAATTTGGTCATGCCATGTTTTCCTCGGTCTACCTCGACTCCTTAGTCCATTTACATTGTTAACGTATACTTTTTTAACCATTCTTTCTTCACCCATGCGCTCCATATGTCCGAACCAACGCAGCGAACCTTTCATAATTTTGTTCATAATACCTTCTTTCACTCTACATTCCTTCCTAATATCAGCATTTGAGATTCTGTCATACATCGTTCTACCACACATACGTCTTTGGGACCTCATCTCTACCGCATTTATTCTGCTCTCATCTTTCTTCTGCCAGTTCCATGCTTCGCTTCCATACATAAGGGTTGGGACCAGAACTCCATTGTGAACGGCCATTTTCGCTTTCATTGATAAATTGATAAATAAATGTCTTACTTTTTTTAATCGATCCACTAAATATAAACTTACTTTTGAGACACCCTGTATTATATCATATATATTATACATTTATTAGATATACTGGACAGTTCAAAACTGGAAACTTCAGTTTTCTCCGAGTCCTTCATTAGCAAACAACGTGTTTGAAGACTCACAATGAAGAGTTGTGTTGTGTCAAGTTTTTATATTTATATTTATATAACACTATTTTTTAACTATTGCAAATGTGCAGTTCCACATATTCCTCAAAGCAACGGTAAGCCAACTAACAAATAGTACGGTGGTATATAGAACATAACGCTTGACTCCTGTTTCAAAATTCGTGAGCTGAATTTTGGACATAAACCCTGTTTCTATCTAACTAACGAAGGGGTAGGCAGAAGGAATGGACGGCCACTTTGTTCATTCCTGACAAAGTTCCCTCGCTTCCTCAACATTCATACATCGTGTCATTCACGCACATCGATTTCTCCGACTCTTCGCGTGGCCGACTTTCACAAGTTTATTATTAATTTTTTTATGGGAAAGACATAATTTGCCTGATCTTATCAATATTATATTATCAAATGCCTGAGGAAGGCGAGTATGCTGTACGGATGTGAGACTTGGAAATCTACCGCGGACATTATTCGAAAACTCCAGGTGTTTATAAATAGGTGCATTCGCTCAATATTCAAGATCTATTGGCCCCAAACAGTGTCAAATGCCGTTCTCTGGACCACGGCAAGCGAAAAGCCAATTAGAGAACAAGTCGCAAGTGGATCGGTAACACTTTGAGTCGGAATCCAGCCTGCATCGCTCAGGGCGCACTAGACTGGTCCCCTATGGGGGGAAAGAGGAAGCGAGGCAGACCTAGAGCCACCTGAAGAAGAGCCCTGCAGGACGAGGCTAAGGCAGAAGACCTCACTTGGGATGATGTTAGGCATCAGGCATGCGATAGAGTCGGATTCGATTTATTTAGTTCCGTTTACACCAATAACATATACATTTTTTACCATTCTTTCTCCATTCATTCTTTCCGTGTGTCCAAAGCTTCTTATTGGTTCATAACACTTTCGTTCCCAATGAGTGATCAAATCAAATCAAATCAGTTTATTAACTCAGAAGACATTACAAATAGGAAAATGTTTAAGGCATCTATTGAGTAGGTACAGGTAAAATATTATAAAAATACAACATAGTACCAGGAACGCATTAGAGATGGTTCGACATTAGGAAGACAAGATACTTTCTAAAGTCAAGAGTATTTGTCCCCTGAACGTACCTTCACAAATATGAAAGACGTAGATCTCCGGGGAAACCGCGTTCAGCAGACTAATTGCTCTTCCCACCGGTGTCACCAGAGTCACCAGTTGGTTCTGGCGGCCGGTAGGTAAAACAATCTACGCTGTCGGAGAAATCTATCAGGGACAAAAAGACCAACACCCTCTAGCACGGCCGAGTTCTTGAAATATCCCCTGATTAATTTAAAGAAATGGGTTATGAGATGCTCATCTCTTCGAAGCTGTAAATAATTGGTTCCGAGCATTCCTAAAAGAAATGCCGTGAGATAGAGCCACGGATAACTCCTATACTCCCTCATGTAGAGGATACCTCAGAATTTTTTTCTGAACTCTCTCCAGCATAACGGAATATCTCGCCTCGTGAGGACTCCATATCACAGAACCACTTTCGAGTCTGCTCCGAACCAACTTATGTACTAAAAAGGGTGGATTTATGTATAAAGGTGGAGGAGGTATAATCAGAATTGAGGAGAAGGGATGCGAGGCATAACGGGAATATTTCGAACATGAATTTAATTAAATAAAATGTTTTCCTAGCCGATGGCCTCATCTTCTGCTGTGAGGATGACGATGGATCAGAGAATACTCCCGCCAATGTGGAAACTAAGCAACCATTAGTTAGTGAGAGAAAAAGAATAAGCCATCTGAGTAAGTACTTTTTATGTTATTATATTTTTTTATACCTTATATTTTCACAAATTCTTTCTGTCTGCCCCTTCTCTTCTTCTTCTTCTTCCTCAGCCTATTCCCTTCCACTCCTGGACAAAGGCCTCCTCCATTTGCTTCCATGTCATTCTGTCCTGTGCAGACTGCATCCAGGTTATTCCGACGTGTCTGTTTAAATCATCCTTCCACTGTAGTTGCGGTCGCCCTGCACTTCTCTTCGCCGTCCACGGTCTCCAAGTCAGCAGTCTTCTTGTCCATTTTTCATCTGAGCTTCTGGCTACGTGACCCGCCCATTGCCATTTTGGAGTCGCCACCCGTTGGATGATATCAGTGACCTTTGTTTTTTCTCTCACCGTATCGTTTCTGACTCTGTCTCTTAGTTTTATTCCTAACATGGCTCTTTCCATGGCTCTTTGGGTCACTTGTAGTTTCTCGGCACTTTTTTTGGACAATGTAACAGTTTCAAGACCATAAGTACCAACTGGCAGAACGCAGGCTTCATAGACTTTTCGTTTCAAAACAATGTTGAAATATCAAAGTGTTTCCGTCAAAACAATGGGTTATGAAATATTTTATGTTGATGGTCAGGGGATGTCCGACATTTTTTGATGTAGCCACGTTTCAATTACCTCCAGCCGTCAGTGTTATTGTCAATCTATCAATGTTTTTGTTGACTCATAGTACGATATTTGTACGAAGGAAACCTTTAAACAGAATTTTCTAAGAAATGTATATCATATTCTTATCTGTGTTTTTCACGTAGTTAAATCGGTGATGGGAAATTCCAGAACGGTCACTTTAAAACAATACACAAGTAAATTGAAAAAAAAATAAACATTACTTGTAAAACAAGAAGTGTTCATAATAAGCAAAAAATATTTAAAGAACTCAGTGGCGAACGGATATAAAAATGCTTATCATTAATTTTTAATTAAATTAACAATGTATGATACATGTAGTAATGAAAACGTCTGTTTTCAAGGAATTGAATTATATTTTAGATGGAATGACATGTTTTACCCTTCTAAGGCATTATCAAATGCATTTTCATTCATTTTAATTATTAAAAATGTTGTTGTATATTATTATATTATATTATATTATATTATTTTATTATATTTTATTTAATTTTATTATATAGTAAGAACGAAGTGAATTTGGAGCAGGTGAGTGAATTTGTGTATTTAAGTAGCATGTTCACAGCGGATGGCCGAACGGATAGTGACGTCGAGAGAAGGGTTGGTGCGGGTAACAAAGTGAATGGAGCTTTAAAAATAGATATTGAAAACAAGAATTTATCGATGAAAGCGAAAACGGCTGTTTACAATGGAGTTCTGGTCCCAACCCTAATGTATGGAAGCGAAGCATAGAACTGGCAGAAGAAGGATGAGAGCAGAATAAATGCAAAGGCATTTTGAACAAAATTATGAAAGAAGGGCACGGATGGAGAAAGAATGGTTAAGAAAGTATACGTTAATGATGTAAATGGAGTACGGAGTCGAAGCAGACCAAGGAAAGCATGGCATGACCAAATTAATCAAATTTTAAAGGTTGGTCATGTTAAAAGAATTGACGTGCGTGTATGACTCGCTGTATGAATGTGGAGGAAGCTAGAAAGGTGTTCCAGGATAGAGTAGTGCGGCGGTACATTCTCCCTGCCTACCCCTACGGGGAAACGGCGTGATGGTTTGTTGTTGCTGTTGTAGTAATAACACTTTCGCTTCCGTTTCTGTTTCCGCTAAATTTTACTTTTTTCATCGGTTTCCCTTTCTGCTTCCGTTATGACACTTCCGTTGCATCACTACTTAAGAAGTTCCATTGACTTTGAATAAGTCGCGTCGCCACTGGTCGTAGACACAAACAGATTCCAAGCATGTTATTTGTGATTTCAATAAAACACTTTATCTAAGTGTTTGTTGGCCTTAAAAGTTATACGTATTAAAAAATGTGTGCTAATTATCATTGAACCTTGACCTTTAATTAAATTATTTTTAACACACTGCCCAGAATGTCTACTGCATATAAAATAATAAAATAAATCATTAATATCGTCAGGCTCCAAGGTCGTCGATTATTTGATAAAAATAATGTGCACAATGGTGTTCTTGTACCGACTATATAGGTTGTTTTTTTTAGAGGTATACAATACATATTCAAAAAAAAAACATTAAAACAATGTTAATGTCTCCGATATTGGAATTTATTTAATTAATAAATTTATGCCGACGACGTGCATGCATGGTACGATGTATGAATGTAGAGGAAGCCCGAGAGGTATGCCAGGACAGGCCAGTGTGGCGATCCATCCTCTCTGCCTACCCCTCCGGGGAAATGGCGTGATGGTTAGTTAGTTAGTTAGTTTATAAATTTATGCAATTATTGTTTAAATATGATTTCGGGCATATGAGCGCCACGGCTAGCTCGAATGAAGCGCAATCGTGAAGTTCAATTTTCGACAATTGTCGTCTTTGTGGATGCGTATTATCCACTAGAGTGTACGTGGTGCAAAAACGATCCATGGTCTTCCGAATAATTTGCTCGGATGGACGATTATGTCGACCGTAAAATGGACGCAGTGCACGATAAGTTTGGCGATCCGAACCATGATTTTCAAAATAAATTGCACAATTTACAAGCGCTGTTGTGACTTCAGTCTATTCATGGTAAATTGGCAAAACGTACTGACTACAAATCAACTGTCAACTGTCAACATTATTTTGTTATTAAATCTATATATAGACGAGTGTTTTTAAAAAGCTGAAAGGGTTGGATGTAGGTGCCAAAATGAGCGGAGTGTCTGTAAGCTGTATATTGTATGCGGACGACGCTGTCCTACTTGCAGACAACGAGCATGAACTGCAAGTCCTGGTGACTAGTATGTATGAGGTGTGTATGCGAAATGATCCGATGATGAATGTTTATAAGTCTAAGGTAATGATTTTTGAAAAAGAAGAAAGCATAACACTCTGCAACATTAGCGTGAATGGTGAAAATTTGGAGCAAGTAGATGAGTTCATGTATTTAGGTAGTATGTTTACAAAAGATGGGCGAGTGGGAAGGATACGGTGGCTTGTATATACTTGTCTCTGGCTGTCTACAGTACGTCTGCATTACTGACCCTATCGATCCACGGTATACGGAGCATTCTGCGGTATATCCACATCTCGAACGCTTCCAACCGGCTCATTACATTCACTTTCAGAGTCCAGGTTTCGCAGCCATATAGTAGAACAGATCATATATAACATTTAATTATTCTTTGTCGGAGTTTCAAGTTAAGATTATCGTTGCAAAAGAAAATAGCTCCTAACGAACTAAACACATTTTTAATCTTTCTAGAATGCCTGGAATATTCTGCATGTAAACCAACTCCACCTATTTTTGGAATCATAGGTGGAGACAATGCAAGATTTGGGGAATTTCCATACATGGTAAGATTTTTATGAACTAACTATTAGGTTGAGTTATAAATAGACAGTTTCAAGAGTAAGGAGTCGGAGAAATCTATGTAAGGAAGCGAGAGAATCAAATCAAATCAAATCAAATCAAATCAGTTTATTTTCTCAAAAGACATTACAAACATTTTTTATATTATAGTTTAAGGCATCTATTGAGAACAGGTAAAACATAAGGAATATATAATACCAGGAACGCATGAGAGATGGTTCGACATTAGGAATACAAAATACTCTCCAAAGTCAAGAGTATTTGTCTTCTGAATGTACTTTCACGAATATGAAAGACATCGATCTCCGAAGCGATCATGTTCAGCAGTTTGATTGCTCTCCCCACCGGCATCACCAGAGGCAGAAGTATGTCAGGACAAGGTGCCTGCTTTGTTGTAAGTTCAGCATGAAACTAACTAACTAAGTAACTATCAAGCCGTTTCCCTGGATGGTAGACAGAGAGGATGGACGGACACACACCGTGACACGCACACGTAAAATGTGATGGTCCATTCTTTACGCCTGTTCATGGAAACCTTTAGAAAAGCTCTAGCACTCGTCAATCGGAAAAGGCGTTATCCTGTTACACGATAATACGCCAGACAACACACGGCAAAAGTGGCTCAAGAAAAAAAAAAAAACTCAAGTGGTTAATTTTTTCTCAGCCACCTTACTCTCCAGATCTGGCTCCTACGGACTACCACCTTTTCTGTTCCTTACAGATTTTTTAATGGAAAAAAACTTTCATTAATGATGAACGTCGATTCTTTCTGTCATTCATTTCGAAAGTTCCAAAATTTGGTGCAACTTGTGTTAACTGGGGAATACAATATTCCAATAAAAACAAGAGGGACCCCAACTCACATTTCTTCTTCTTCAGCCTTCTGTGGCTGTATACTGGTCGAAGGCCGCTAGGTATCTTCTCTTTTGGAACCCCCATCTTCTTGTCTTCAACCTCGCAAATTCTTCAGATTGTATTTCTTATTCGGTCGTGAAGGCTTCAGCCAGCTATACATCGTTATACTTTTATCTCGTTGATGCGCAGGAGTTGCTTGGTTCGAGCTGTGGATTATATTGCGTATGATGTTCATTAGTTGTTAAACTGATTTAATTTGTATGTTAAGTTATCACTAAAGCCCTTGAACCGGACATTGAAATAAAATGCAGAATTGAAGTTGCACGAGCTGCATTTAATAAAATGAGAAAATTATTTTGCAAAGATAATCTTAACCTGAAACTCCGACAAAGAATGATTAAATGTTATATGTGGTCTGTCCTATCATATGGCTGCAAAACCTGGACTCTGATAGTGAATGTAATGAACCGGTTGGAAGCGTTCGAGATGTGGATATACGAGTACCACAGAATGCTCCGTATCACGGTATACCGATAGGGTCAGTAATGCATCAGTACTACAGAGAGAGCCAATAGAGAGCTGTTGTCGAATGTGAAAATTTGAAAGGTCTCATATGTGGGTCATGTGATAAGGGGAGATAAATTCCACCTTCTTAGTAAAGTGGAGGGACATCGGGGAGTTGGTAGAAGGAAGCTGTCCTGGCTGCGGAACATCAAAGAGTGGACAGGAATAACAAGAGTTCAGAACTTGTTCCAAGTGGCGCAGGATAGAGATGCCTTTGCCGCAGTGATCGCCAACGTTAGGGGGACCTTACACGGCACCGAAAGAAGAAGAAGTTAAGTTAATATAGGTCTAACGCAGGTTTTGTAGATCCTCACTTTATCCTTGATGCTCGTGTGCTCATTGTTTTAAATGGTTTCCCTTAGACAGGCTGTCTAAGCCTGTCTCTGTCACCTGCTCTTTTTAACGTTTACATACAGAATGCGATTGACGACTTGAGAGAGAGAATGAGTCACAGAGAAGGTGTAAGGATAAACGGGCAAAAGATAGACATGATAAGGTTTGCTGACGATATTGCTATGGTTGCTGAAAGTGAGGAGGAACTGCAGGAGGCCTTAGATACTTTGCAAGACATTCTTCAAGATAGCTACAACATGAAGATAAATAAGGACAAAACAAAGCATCTGACTGTAGGCCGAACGCAACATCAGATGAGAGTAGTGATGTCAGGAGTTCCACTAAAGATCACCAAGGAGTTTGTCTACCTCGGGAGCAAAATAACATGGGACAGTCGGTCTAAGAGCGAGGTCGACAGCCGTATACATCAGGCTAGGCTTGCATTTAATAAAAGGTCGAAAATAATAGAGTCAAATAATATTGAACTAAAACGGAGTATACTCCTCATCAAGACCTATGTATGGAGTGTCTTGATGTACGGCTGCGAGACATGGTGCCTATCCGAAAGGGATAAGCGGAGACTAGAGGCTTTTGAGATGTGGTCCTATAGAAGACTCTTTGGAATTTCCTGGAGAGACCACATCACGAATGAGGAAGTTCTTCAAGGAATCGAAGGGGGAAGGCACCTGCTCAGGACCTTGTCCGAAAGGCGTGCAAGATGGATCAGCCATGTAATACGTCAAGAAGGTCTCTTGCATGCCATAATGGAGGGTATGATCGAGGGGACAAACCCTAGGGGACGCCCACGCCGAGAGTACCTGGAGGACCTGTTGGTGGACGTACGCTGCTCATCATATGCAGATCTCAAAAGAGCCGCACAAGACAGGGAAAAATGGAAGAGAATAATGGAGGAAATTGCTGCAAACCAATCCCAGGATTGAAACCAGAGAAGGAGAAGACAGCCTGATATGGATGCAGTCTTGTGTGCTTGCTCTATCCTTTGTCATATAAATCTCTGTGGCTTACCATCTTTTTGCCAAGTATTTCAATTGCGTTGCTTGTTCTACTGCAACATTCTCGATTGTCAGATTACATTGTAGTGTTCCCTGGCTATCGTCATGCATTATGTTTTGGCAATAGAGAAGTTGGTTTTGGTGCCTGGTGCCTGGGCGAAAGAGAGCGCAAAAGGCTGAAGGCATTTGAGATGTGGACCTACCGACTAGTTGCCTATGTTTCATGGAGGGACCACATTACAACTGAAGAGGTACTCAGCAGAGTTGCAGAGAGTAGGCACGTGTTGAACACCATAGCGGAGAGGCGCGCAAGATGGATTGGTCATGTGTTGCGACACGAATGTCTCCTGCATAATGTGTTGGAGGGAATGGTCGAGGGATCGATTGGCAGAGAACGACCTCGCCAAGAGTACCTAGACCAGATTTGCCGAGATATAAGTTACACCTCTTATGCGTGAAGAGAGTTGCCGAGGACCGAGCGGAGTGGAAGAGGAGATGCGTCGCCTCGCTGCAGACCAATCATTATATTGAGACCGGAGAAGAAGAATAGAGAGGATCATGTCATATTTTTTTATTTACTCTTACATTTATATTCGCAGGCTGCCATTGGATGGATACGAGCGGACGGTTCGGGTTACACCTGGCTATGCGGTGGTTCTCTTGTAAGTGAGAACTTTGTTCTGTCAGCAGCCCACTGCACCTTTGCGAGGGATTCCACTCTGACAACGTGAGTTTTAAATTAACATTACAATACCTTCAGAGATCCCCAGCTTTTTCCTAACAAGCGAAATAAGACATGTGTCAGACCCATAATGACTTATGGTATAGAATCGAGGGCTGACACAAATAGAACCAAAGCACTATTACGAACCGCCGAAATGAAGACACTCCGCGCTATTCTGGGCAAAACGCTGAGGGACAGAATCAGAAACACAGTAATACGTGAGACCTGCGATACCGAAGATATTGTCAGATGGGGCAGGAAAAGAAGACGCTTCTGGCGCGACCACGTAGAACGAATGAGCGACGATAGATTCCCCCAAAAAGTCGCAAACAACGTGCCAAAGGAAACTCGCAAACCCGGAAGACCTGCGAAGAGATGGCGAGACAGTTGGAGTTCTGCGTCCCAGGAGACCTCGACGCCATAAAAACAGATCCACAGATCTATTGAAAGAGGAAGAAGAAGTAGAACCGAAATATTCCGTTATGCTAGATGGGCTCAAAAAAAAATTCTGAATATGAAAATTCTGAATTCATTAGAGAATATGGTAACTATCCGTAGCTCTAGCCCATTTCTTTTGGGAATACTTGGGACCAACTCACTGCAGCCTCGAAGAGATGAGCGTCCCATAACCTATTTTTTCAGATTAATCAGGGGATATTTCGAAAATTCAGCCGTACTGGAGAAACGCTCATCATCATGGGCAAAGTGGATGGAAACTGACCACAAAGACGACCACTGTACGGGACAGATTGCTCCCCCCGTACTATTAATATTTATTTTGGCCGCTGACTGCTGCTCGTCTCCGATGTGGTGTGGATGGTTAAACGGAGAATACGGCGTGATGATGATTGTGTAATAAAACAAAGTTTTATTATATGCGGCAATCGGTGAAGGGAAGAGAAGTTTACAGTAGCTCAAATACTGGTTTTCACGTAATTAAGAGCGCCAAGCCTCTTACGCGCAGCGTGTCCACGCGTGTCAGAATTTGAAGGAAGAGAGAAGGCCGAGTCCTTACAAGACCCGCTTATATAGTCTCCGCAAACTAGCAAAAACGGTTATTTAACGTTTTTTCCAATTTCGGAGAAATTTAGTCGCAGCCGCCGTGTTGCTATGGCCTCTGATTGGCTGTTTAACAACACGCGATCAACCGCAAAATTATTCCAAGAATAATCTCGATTGAGCTACTGCATAATCTCGTTGCTATGCGTTTTCACGCGACTACCGATTGCCTTATTTATTTTAACAAAAACATAAACAAATTAAACTTAAACGAATTAAACTTAAATGAATTAAAAATAACAAACATGAATTGAATAATAAAATTAGTATAGTTAAAAATAAAATAAAAATTAATAAAATAATAAAAAATTATTAAAATTAAAACTACTCGCATACGTCCGATACAACCACCGAGCCGCTGGTCCGATCAAATCAGCGATCTGACTGGTGACAGACGATGGCAGACGAAAAGTCAATTAGAGAACAAATCGCTAGACGCAAATGGCAGTGGATCGGTCACACTCTGAGACGGAACCCAGCCTGCATCGCTCAGGGCGCACTAGACTGGTTCCCTATTGGGGGAGAGAGGAAGCGAGGCAGACCAAGAGCCACCTGGAAAAGAGCCCTGCAGGACGAGGTTAAAGCAGCAGGCCTCACTCTTGGGATGATGTTAGGCATCAGGCATGCGATAGAGTCGGGTGGAGAAGGTTCCTTGAGGCCCTATGCACCACGGAGGTGTAACAGGACAAAAAGAAGAAGAGAAGAAGAAGATTAATTATTGCATTTTTGTAATTCTTTTTCAGAACTGCCCCACAAATAGTACGACTGGGACAAGTGGATTTAACAATTGCTGATCCTTCGGTTGTGGACATACCAATAATGAAAATAATCCTTCATCCACAATACACAGCTGCTGCCAAATACCACGACCTAGCCTTGTTCCAATTAAGCAACCCCATCACGTGAGTATTTAAACGTATTCTTTAAACAAGAGTTCCTTAACCTTTTAAGTGTCTTGACCAGCTTCAAACTTGAAAATGAAGTGAACTTGTGACCCACACTGTGCCCTGCCATCGTACATTTTTGGATGGATTGGATTTTGTTTGCAATGACTTCTTTAAGTGCACCATTCACTTTGTTGACTGTCCCAACTCTTTTTATAATATCCCTCCCCACTAGCCCATCATTTGTAAACAGACTTCCAAAATATACAAATTCACCCACTTATTCTGGATTTTCACCATTCAAGGTAATGTTGTATAATGTTAAAGATTTTTTTTTTTTTAATTTTTTTTTAAAACCCTTTGGGTTATATGGATACATTTTTAGATCTTACTATTAATTATGTAATGTTTCAGATATATTTTATTTTGATTTATAGTGAGACTCCTTGTGTCTTTTGGTAGTTCATTGTAAAGTTTCAGTCCATTGTTTAATATCCTTGATTGTCCTGTCTTGGTAAGTGATATCTGTCACAGTTCCTGGTCCAGTGTCTGTGTATGTCTGAATATTTAGTTATTTGTAGCTGCTGTCTGTTGTCTCTTCCATGGTCACTCTGTGTACAATTTTCAAGGTCTCAAATTTGGTCAGGTCTAAAAGTCCATTTGTTTTATTTGTCTGTAAACTTGTATGGTTGGGGTAAGATAGTTAATGTTATAAGCTAATTATAATATTTTATTATGTTATCTTTGGAGTCTGGAGATGTCCTTGGAGTGCGTGGAGGCCAATTTAAGTCACCTCTCCTGGAAACATATTGGACATGAGTGACGTTGCTCCGTTCTGCTGGAACCATATTCTTAGGATATAGTCAGGAAAGTTTTGTAATTTTTGCAAAGTTTTGCAATTTGGTTATAGCCAGGAAAGTTTTGCAAAAATTATATGTTAACGATGTAAATGGAACCAGAAATAGAGGAAGACCGAGGATAACGTGGCACGATCAAATAAATCAAATATTGAATGTCGGCCATGTGAGGAGTCAGAGAAATCGACGCGCGTGCATGACACGATGTATGAATGTTGAGGAAGTGAGAGAAATATGTCAGGAAAGAAAAGTGTGGCAGTTCATTCTAACCTACCCCTTCGGGGAGACGGCGTGATGGTTAGTTAGTTAGTTAATTTATATACTAGACACCAGGACTTGTTCATGCTCGTTGTTTGCAATTTATATTCAACTATGAAAAAAAACTATTGTTCACAGGATCACAAAAGAAATTCGACCAGTATGTTTGTGGCAAAACCACACGTATTCCAAGGACTTCGCAACTGCTACTGGCTGGGGTAGAACACAATTAGGTAAGAATAACCAACTAACTAACCATCACGCCGTCTCTCCGAAGGGGTAGGCAGAAACAATGGACTGCCACACTTTTCTTTCCTGACATACTTATGTCGCTTCCTCAACATTCATACATCGTATCATGCACGCACGTTGATTTATTCGACTCCTCACGTGGCCGACATTCAATATCTAATTTATTTGATCGTGCCACGTTTTAGCAAATGGTGCACTTAAAGTTGTCAGCGCAAACAAAAACCTATCCAAAAAAGCTAGAACAGCAGTGCACAATGGTGTTCTTGTACTAACCCTCATGTATGGAAGTGAAGCATGGAACTGGCCAAAGAAGGATGAAAGTAGAATAAATGCAGTAGAAAGGAGATCTCTTAGATGAATGTGTAGATACTTTGTGTATGGTATAGTGTCGAATGAAAATATAAGAAGTGAATGCGGTGCGAATGATGGTGCTATGAACAAAATAATAAAAGGATCATTTAGATGGTTTGGATATGCAAAGAATGAATGTGTTATCTTTGGTCAATGCTTTTGTACGAAGTGGAGTCATGGAGCCTTAAAATCACCACTATGAACAGGCTAGAGGCTTTGAGATGTGGATACAGCGTAGAATACTACGCACTCCATGGACCGATATGGTTAGCAATATTGTTGTGCTTCAAAGAACAAGAATAAATAGACAAATGCTGACTGATATCGAGGCCTTGAAGGTACGAGCTGCTGTACTTGATCATTAACCTTTACCACTCCTTTGTCGAATGCCAGCCGACATTGCTATATGTACGATACAACTCAGTTGTCGGCTGGCGGCCGACAAGATAAGACTTGCGCGCGCGGTGTATTTTCACGCGCAAAACTTGAGACGTGTCGTTGTTTCTTGTGATTATTCGTTAAAAAAACATTTAATAAGATTTTGACTGCTTTCCGTGTTTATTTTACTATAAAATAATCCTTGCAAATTCACATAACCTAAAATGGCGGGAACTTGGTGTGATACGTCATGCAGAGGAGCGATTAGAGTACAAGCCCCACTTCATTGCGAAACTGGACAAAGGTTCTAAAGACTGTACTGTGTGCACTAACAGAAAGATTCCAGGGGGAACACGGGAAACAGTGTGGTTTTATGAGACCTGTTCCAGAAAACCTGGTCTCCATCCTGGAGATTGTTTCTATGCAAAACTATAAATAGTCTATAATGTTTTTTGTAAATTGGTTTTATTTGAAGAATAAATCATTACAAATTAAATTTTAATGATTTTTTTTATAACTGTTTTGACATTATTTAAATAAAAGTTGGCTGACAAACAATATCAAAAAATAATGAAGTCGTAAGGGTTAAGGGCAAAATAGAGGGTCGTCGAGTTGAGGGAAGAAGACGGTCTTTTGGATCCAGAGTAAAAAACCAATACATTAACTTATTCCTCTAGTACTTTATCTAAGTTAACTTACACGTGTTATTTATGTTCCTAAACCAACAAATAAACCATCACGCCGATTCCCCACAGGAGTATGCAGAGAGAATGGACCGCCTCACTACTCTATCCTGACACACCTCTCTAGCTTACTCCACATTCATACAACGAGTCATACACGCACGTCGATTCTTCCGACTTGTAACATGAACAACCTTTAAAATTTGATTAATTTGGTCATGCCATGTTTTCCTCGGTCTGCCTCGACTCCGTACTCCATTTACATAACTAACGTGTACTTTCTTAACCATTCTTTCTCCATCCATGGGCTCCATATGTATGAACTAACGCAGCGATCCTTTCATAATTTTGTTCCTAATACGTTCTTCCGCTCTACATTCCTTTATTATATCAGCATTTGAGATTCTGTCGTTTATCGTTCTACCACACACACGTCTTAGGGACCTCATCTCTACCGCATTTTCGGCTCTCATCCTTCTTCTGCCAGTTCCATGATTTGCTTCCATACATTAGAGTTGGGACCAGAATTCCATTATGAACGGCCATTTTCGCTTTCATTGATAAATTCTTGTTTCCCATTACTATATATGTTATCATGTTCTTGTATTTAGTTTGTTATAATTTTATTTCTCTTTTTTTTGTGCACTTTGTTTATACAACACTTACGAGTACATATAAAAAATTTAAATTACAAAGACATGTTTCGGACAACCAATCCTTCTTCGTTGATACATATTTTAAAGATGAATACAGTTTTAAAATATTATAAAATTGTTTACATGATCTGACAGATGTTATAACCACATAACTCGTCAATGGGAAGGAGTAACAGACTTCCGAGTCTCACTCCAACAAATCACACATCCAAGTCAAGACAGATGTTATAAAGATGACAATAAATAATAGACGACAATTCTTCTTCTTAAAGTTCCCTGTCAGGTCCCCCCGACGTTGGCGATCACTCTGGTAAACTCCTCCCTATCCTGCGCTGTCCGAAACAGCTCCTCCATAGTTCCGATTCCCGTCCATTCCCTCACATTGCGCCGCCAGGACATTTGCCTTCTCCCTGTCCCCCTGCGGCCCTCTATTTTTCCCTTTAATATTAGATGCAGCAGGCGATATTTCTCTCCTCGTAGAACGTGACCCAGATATGAAATCTTGCGGACTTTGATTAATGTCAGCAGCTCTCTATTTACTCCTGAACGATTCAGGACTTCTGTGTTGGTCACTCTGTCTGTCCATGGGATCCTGAACATTCTTGGGTGAAGCCACATTTCAAATGCCTCTAACCGGTTCATTGTATTTACTTGTAATGTCCATGTCTCACACCCATATAACAGAACAGACCACACATAACACCTTAACATCCTCTGTCTTAGTTTTAAGTTGACATTGTCATTCCAAAAGAGTGACTTCATTTTGTTAAATGCTGTTCTTGCTGCTTCAATCCGACATTTCAACTCTACATCTGGGTCAAGGGTGTCTGTAAGCATGCTGCCGAGGTATCTGAACTTTTCCACCTTTTCAACATTGCAACCGTTCAGTTGTATCACCGAATCAGTATAATCCAGTCGTCCGATAATAATAGATGATAATAATAGATAATAATAAATGATCATAATAAATAAATAATAAAGATGATAATAATAATGATAATTAAGATGATTATAAATAATCGATAATAATTATAGATAATAATAGATGAAAATGATGATGATGATAATAATTATTATATTGATGTAATAACTTTAGTTTAACGAGGTCTGTTCAAAAAGTATCGCAAATATTGTGTTTTCTTAAAAAATATTTATTTATTTTATAGGCTTTTATTATTACTGAATTTAAATATTATATGTTATAGTTCTTGGTCCGTAAGGTTGGCATCGCCTTATTCGGTATTCCCCATCCATATAGCTGCTTAGGTCTGGAATCAAACAAAACAATTTTTCGGCACTGATCGACCAGGAATATTTTTTATTTGTTTATATTGTGTATAACAACGGGGAGTGAACAAACAGTAATTGGTCATTAAGAACTAATTGGTCAGGGGTAGTTCTTAATGACCAATACCATTTAAATACAGTAATAATAAAAACAAAAATACATTTTTTTCAAACATTATATATGAGTAGTTAGTAAGCGAAAATAAAAGTTAAAATCCATTTTAATTAATACGAACCTCCAAGAATACCTGTAATACCAATATTTAAATTCAGTAAATTTTACATAAATATTTGAAGATTATTTTTGTATAGAAACATGTTTACCACCCCTGATCTGTATGTATATAAAGGACTAAGTTTACAATAGTGTCACCAGTCTGTCGATGTCAGCGAGCCTGGCGATACCGGTCGCTGTCGAAATAAAGACAAAAGTGGAAATAGTTAAAAAACATCGTTTTATTTAATTATTATTTAAAATGAACTTCCATCAAAAGATTTCAGTAAAATCATTTGATTATCTTAAATAGGTACCTCATTTATCATTTTCCTGATTATGAAGGTGTAAAGCCTTCGAAACATGTCAAGAAAAATTAATGCTATTAAAATGTAAAATATTTGAGAAAAATTAATTCTAAAGTGAAAAAAATATTGTTTCATTTGTCGGGGTTAAATGCATAACCCATATAAGTGGACTTCGACTGCTGAATCAGCATATTTCATGATGATATATATTACACGAATAACCGAAAACGCCTGACTTAGGACCTACTTATCAAAAGTGATGAATCGGGGCCCAGATTTATTTACACAGGTCACTAGGTCACTAGAGCAGAGCATCGTGTGAAAAGGGAAGCAAAGCATATAAATGCGGTACATCCGACCACCATGGACAGTATTCCTTCTTGCGACTTTTAACCGACACGAGTCTACGCCGTCAAGTCTACGTACAAAGAACCCCCAACTCTCCCACCGAGCTACACTACTGTCTACACTGCTACGCCACGTAACTTCCGACGAGTCTTCGCTCCAGCCGACCTACGCTACTGCCCAGCGAGCCATCAGCCCCAGCTGCTATCGACGTCCAGGCGCACGCCCCATCACGAGTACATAATACTGTTAACGTATGATTACTTGTGACCTGCAATAAACGCCGAAACCTCCACTGCTTTTAACTCACACCACATCCCCCAAAAATTCATTTAAAAAATCGTGATTGTAATTAATAATGTTTTTTTTTTTGTTTTAGGCGGTTCTACAACGAACATTTTACAAAAGGTAGATCTTGAGTTCTTCACTCACGAGGAGTGTCAACAGGCCCTGACCAATAGGAGCAAACTTCCACAAGGGATCATAAGTAACCAGCTCTGTGCTGGATATCGTCCAGGAGGAAAAGATACCTGCCAAGTGAGTATCATTTTTTTATAAACATCAGTGACCAAACGATTGCAAAAGTGGAAGCGGCAAAGCTTGCAGATCGAAGACTGGTTGTTCAGGAGCTTAGCGAGATGATCCGAGATGTCAGCAAGACAACTTTATACAAGATCCTAACAGAACATTAAGTTGTTCTAAGGTTTGTGCAAGGCCCAGGATGCTTAGGAGGACCACAAATGACGCTCTTTGAGAAATTCGGATGGGAGATCGTCCTACACCCACCATACAGTCCGGACTTGGCCCCAAGCGACTACCATCTCTTCTCTGATTTGAAGAAACACCTCGGCGGAACGCATTTTGCAAACGAAGAGGTTCTGAGCTACCTTCACGGCCTGGCGGGAGACTTCTATGACCAGGGAAACAAAAAGATGGTGACCCGGATGAAAAAGTGCATCGAAGTCAATGTGGACTATGTAGAAAAATAGCTGAAAGTCTAAGCTTTCCAATGATGTATTGCTCGTTGTAAATAAAAATGGTTTTCATTGTGAAAAAAATAGGGAATTTCATTTTATGGACAACCCTACACATAATAAATACTAAAACCAAATAATATTTTTTTTTTCTAGGGAGACAGTGGCGGTCCCTTGGCGTTTGCGAACAATTACCCTGATGAGTGCCTGTATTATTTAGTGGGAGTAACATCATTCGGGATTGGATGTGGCTTTAATATTCCGGCTGTATACACCAGGGTTTCATCCTATGTCGACTGGATCGAAAGCGTTGTATGGAATTAGTTGGTCAATTTCAACCTTATTGCTTCAAGAGCAAAGATTGCGTATTTCCTTCTTCACGCTCCAAAATGAGAGATTGGTCTTGAAAATATGAAATGTTTGTAAGATATTGATTCAATTTACAACAATTGTAGTCTGTAAGATAATATTTTTACAACATTTTGAATGTATAATATACAAATACTTGTAGACAAATACTGGGTTTTACCCATTGCGGGTTAATTATTTTAAGGATCAATTGTATCTCAATAGAGACGAAGATACAAATTGTTTTTTTGGAAACAGAATATGGTGGTCGAGGCGTTTACAGGACTTATGACATGTCATTGGTTGGGTTAAGCGATCGCTTTATATAATACAACATTTCCCATTCCGCCTTTCTTACGCCCTTGAATTAATAATGTTTTTCTGCTTAATGCTTACACCTTATCTTAATAGATGGCGCTAGTGTAGGTTGAACAAAAATATGTGAAGTGTTTCTCAACATTGTAGCATATGTACGTCTTTAAAAAATTTGTCAGATGTGGTGGTCGTAAGAAAGGCGGAATGGGGAATGTTTTATTACATAAAGCGATCGCTTAACCCAACCAATGACAAGTCATAAGTCATGTAAACGCCTCGACCACAATATTCTGTTTCCAAAAAAAAATCTTTGTCTCTATTGAGATACAATTAATACTTAAGATAATATTTTTATTTAAATTATTTAAAAACATTTAAAACCTTCTTCAACATCTACTGCTTCCAGAGAATGCTTGAGAACGACTGAAGATTATTTGATTAAACATCCTAACACGCTGGAGCCGTTACGTTTTTTCGTGCTCCAGATATTATAGTGGCATTAGTGCGACGTAAATACTTGTGTGACACTTCGCTTGCTGTTTGAACGATAGAACCAGAGTGAGAGTAAGACGCAACGATTGAGCGACACATTCACGTGCGACGCGTTTGATAGTGTGAGTGATTTTTCTCCGATTTTAGATAAAATACTTAATAAATATGTATTATGTTATATTGTTATTATTTCTATTAATGTGTTAGTGTATAATGAAGGAAGAATAAACTGAAAATATTTTATTTTTATTTATATGTGTGTTAAAGTTATTTAACCGTTTTAGTACCGTGATGTTTTAAGTATAGGAACACTCACAAACCGCATGTTTTTAATTATTAAAAAAAAATAGTGCTAATGGATTTTTTGCATTATGTTTTAAGTTTACCTATAAAATAATATATCAAGTTTAAATTTTTCAAGTTGCATTATCAAAATTTCGTATATTTGATTTTTCTTTCAGGGTTGTCACAAGCATAAATTAATATAATTTTTACAATTTTATAAAAAAAACAGTTCTTGTCAAGGGTGGTGGTCTAGGGGATAGAACGCTTGGTTCATGGTCCAGGGGACTTGGGTTCAAGCCTGGACACGACCAGATTCCTTCTTCATAATAATGAGCTATTTTCTGCTCGCATTGAAGATTGTAAAAATTAATTCTAATATTATGATTTAAATCCTTGATATTAGTCTTTTTTTTTTAAATAATAAAAATTCAAATAAAAAAATTACTTGAAATTTAATTCTTTCAAGTGATATCCTTTTGATCCTTTATATCAATCTCACCATAAGTGGTAACCCTAGTTGCTCGATTTTTACAAAAATCCCTTTCAATAAGATCGACCAATGTCAGAAGGTTATTTTATCTTGCAGAGATAGTGTATAGATGTCGCTAGCCACACATTTTTTTTTAAATTCCTACTGGAATAACTTAATGTAAAGTGACCTTACGGTATTGATGGTGCGCCTACGTAGCGGCCACCAGTGGCCTTGCGGTAGTGAAAGTGGTTAAACCAATGTGTACTAATACAACGTTCGGAAAGGGAAACTTAAAATCACATGTTACATATTTAACACCAAGAATGCTAACCAGCTATATATCGCTGTTCGTAAAACCATCAACAAATACTAAAGTTGTCTAAAAGATGACCCAAAAATGCTATAATATTAAAAACAAAAGAATCAATTATTCAATTAAGTTTTATTAGGTCCTTACATATGAAATTGGCGTTTTGCCGTACTGGCAACTTTGATCTCAAATATCTTCTCTTTGGTTAGGAATTCCAAATTCAAATTTATACAGCTATTTACTAAAGTATTTGTGTTTTGAAAATTATAATTCATTTGTTTTTTCCTCAATTGTTTTTTTTCTTTGCGTCACTCAGTTTACAAAATGGAAAACTTGAAATATCGCGTTATTTACGAGTACGAGTTCCACCGTGGCACCAGTGCTGCAGAAATGGCTCGAAGAATTAATGATGTGTATGGCGACGGTGCCGCAAAAGAAAACACAGTGCGTTTTTGGTTCCAACGTTTTCGTTATGGAAATTTCGACCTGCAGAACAAGCCCCGTGGACGGCCGGAGACCAAAGTTGATAATGAAGAATTGAAAGCTATTGTGGAAGCGGATCCATCGCAAACCACGTCCGAGTTAGCTGCAGGCTGCAGTGTTAGTGATAAAACTGTTTTAATCCACTTGAAGCAAATTGGGTAGGTGAAAAAGCTTGAAAGGTGGGTACCTCACGAATTGAGTGAAGCAAATCAACAAACGCGCGTTGACTGCTGCGTTGCATTACGCAACCGGCACAATAATGAAGGGATTTTGAATCGAATCATTACCTGTGATGAAAAGTGGATCCTGTATGATAATCGGAAGCGCTCGAAGCGAAAATTGACTCCAAAAAAGTTACTTGTGAGCGTTTGGTGGACTAGTGCTGGTGTCGTTCACTACAGCTTTCTTAAATCTGGCCAGACGATTACGGCAGATGTCTTATGTCAGCAACTGCAAACCATGATGGAAAAGCTAGCTGCGAAACAACCGAGGCTGGTTAATCGCTCTAGGCCACTGCTGCTTCATGATAACGCTAGACCACACACTGCACAACAGACGGCTATCAAATTAGAAGAGCTTCAATTGGAATGTCTAAGACATCCACCGTACTCTCCGGACCTTGCCCCAACAGATTACTATTTTTTCCGAAATTTGGATAACTTCTTGCAAGGGAAAAAATTCAACTCCGATGGGGCAGTCCAAACCGACTTTAAAGATTTTATTGATTCCCGTCCGAATGTTTTTTTTAGTAAAGGGATCGATGAACTACCTATGAGATGGCAAAAGTGCATAGATAGCAATGGTACATACTTTGATTAAATAAATATATTATATTAAAAAAAAATCAACTTTATGTTCCTCCCATACAAAACGCCAATTTCATATGTAAGGACCTAATATAAATATGTTAGCTATAGTTAAATATTAATTCCAGTTTATTGAATACTAATCCTCTAAAATAACTTTAATACCAAGATTTAAACAAAGTAAATTTATAAAATTATTTAAAAAAAACAATGTATAGAATCATGTTTACCACCCCTGATCTGTATGTATATAAAGGACTCAGTTTGCAATAGTGTCACCAGTCTATCGATGCCAGTGAGCCTGACGAAACCGGTCGCTGTCGAAATAAAAACAAAATTGGAAGTACTTTAAGAACATCGTTATATTTAATTATTATTTCAAATGAACTTCCATCAAAAGATTTTAGTAAAATCATTTGATTATCTTCTTCTTCTTCCTTGTTGTAGACCTATGTGGTATGTTCTACAGAGTGTTGCTCCTCCTGTGAGGTAGACTCCCAGCTGTCCTTCCATCTTTTAGGAGGTCTTCCACGAGGACGAGTCCCATGAGGCTGATTATGCAATGCAATATAGGGGAAATGCAGTAGAAATGAGATCTCTAAGACGAATATGTGGCAAATCTGTATATGATAGAGTGACAAATGCAAGTATAAGAAGTGAATGTGGTGCGAATGAAAGTGTTATGAACAAAATAAGGAAAGGGTCATTAAGATGGTTTGGACACATGGAAAGAATGAGTGAAGACAGAATGGTAAAGAAGGTATATGTAAACAGCGTGAACGGAGCTAGAAATAGAGGAAGGCCGAGGAAAACGTGGCACGATCAAATCAATCAAATATTGAATGTCGGACACGTGAGGAGTCGGAGAAATCGACGTGCGTGCATGACAAGATGTATGAATGTAGAGGAAGCGAGAGAAGTATGTCAGGACAGAACAGTGTGGCGTTCCATTCTTTCTGTCTACCCCTCTGGGGAGACGGCGTGATGGTTAGTTAGTTAGTTAGTTAATATAGGGGAATTTTGTGGTGTCCATTATTTAACATGACCGTACCATTCTTTATTAAACGTATGATCTTTTTTGTTCTTGTATAATAATAAATTCGCCACACAAAATAATAGTGAATATATAAGAAAAATTACGAGTTTTAATTTATAAATTTATCATGCTTAGATTTACAAAAAAGACATGGGACGCCTTTGATATCATTATTTGCACACATACAACTGAAGGACTTCCACCAAAAGCCAATAAAAGAAAAACATGCTTTCATCTGAGGGTGACACTTCTAGTGGTTGGCTCCTTATCAGAAAATGTAAAAGACAGATGGAGGCGATCCGGTAATCAAAATTAATTTTACGTTTCAATTCGGAGCGTTACGTGTAGATGTTAGACGACTTCTTGATGCCTTAATTGAAAAACATTCAAATCAAATCAGTTTATTTAGTCAAAAGACATTACAAACAGCATAAATGTTTAAGGCATCCATTGAGTACAGGTCAAATATTATACACATACAACATAACCAGGAACGCATTATAGTGATGGTTCGACATTAGGAAGACAAGATACTTTCTAAAGTCAAGAGTACTTGTCCCCTGTACGTACTTTCACTACCATGAAAGACGTCGATCTCCGAGGAGACCGCGTTCAGCAGACTAATATTGCTCTTCCCACCGGTGTCAACAGAGGCAGATTGGTTCTGGCGGCCGGTATGTAAAACAATCTGTGCTGTCGGAGATATTTATCGGGGACAAAAATACCAACATCCTCCAGTACGGTCGAGTTCTCGAAGTATCCCCTGATTAATCTAAAGAAATGGGTTATTAGATGTCCATCTCTTCGAAGCTGTAGAGAATTGGTTCCGAGCATTCCCAAAAGAAATGCCGTTGGATAGAGCCACGGATAACTACCATACTCCCTCATGTAGAGATACCTCAGAATTTTTTTCTAAGCCCTCTCTAGCATAACGGAATATCTCGCCTCGTGAGGACTCCATATCACAGAACCATTTTCGAATCTGTTCATTCCGAACCAACGCGTTTTATAGGATCCTGAGCACATTGGGATCCTGACTATAACCAAAGAATATGGTTCCAGCAGGACGGAGCCACGTCACACACTCATTTCAAGGCTAGACACGTAGAGTTCATTCACAAATTGAAGATCTCGTATCGATGTATGAGTGCGGTGATAGTTTTTGCAAATTGATTGGTTGCCGAGTCAAATGAGCCGCGCGGCGTCAGTACGTTCCGAGACATGGAGGGAACCGCACGTATTTGGCATCTCGTATACTCGGTGGTTCGAAAAATACTCGTTTTGCAGGAGTATTTTTGAAATATTATTTTTATTATTGATTAATCCCATATTGACTGAGTCAGCTCTATACAGTTTAAACACATAATCCAGAAAGAAATTTTATAATATACTAGAGATAAACACCTGCAAGGATCAAATATTGTAATTATAAAAACCAATAAAGGAAAAAAAGTATCATTATTATTATTATTAGTCGCTTTTCCAAGAAAAAAATAATAAGCAAATTATAATTTTAATGAACTTAATTTTGATAATTATTACAATTAAGCCGATAGCATTTTTGTTAATAAAAAAAAAATAATAAATAACATTTTTATTTCAATGTTTGAATATACGATTGAATTTTTTTTTTGGTTTTTCAATCATAAAAAAATAAAATAAAAATAGCATGTAGATTTTTTGTAAACGCACTGTCATTCATACTATAGCAAACGAACTTCCTGTCGTGAACGGACTCTAGACAGCCTCACATCAGGGCTATCAACAATGCAGATATTATATGTATAGGCTGGTGCCATTCCACGAAGTGCATTAAAACGTCCAACGCAGTTACCAACTTCTGTGTTGTTTACCCTAAAGTCAAAATACCAGTTTAACAAGTCTTGTTGTTACCTTCAGAAAGAGAGTGATTGGTTCATACGGTGAATAAACACATAAGTTGGAAATCAGCAAGACCAGTTATGGTTTAACCCGGGGTTTCCCAACCTAATTTGTACCATGTCCCACTTCAACGATTCAAAAAATCTCTACGCCCCCCTGCAATTATTTATCTACCTAACAAAAACAGAAAAATACATAATAATTGCATGAAATAAAAATGCATACATTTCATAAATAAATAATATGTATATTATGTTACATTACTACTCGAAAGGGTTAATGTCATTACTACTGAGAACTGACAGTAAGGTCAGAATATTATTTTTTTTATTTCATCCCATTTCTTCAGATTAATTAAGGGATACTTCGAGAACTCGGCCGTACTGGAGGATGTTGGTCTTTTTGTCCCCGATAGATATCTCCGACAGCGACAGCACAGATTGTTTTACCTACCGGCCGCCAGAACCAATCTGCCTCTGGTGACACCGGTGGGAAGAGCGATTAGTCTGCTGAACGCGGTCTCCTCGGAGATCGACGTCTTTCATGTTAGTGAAAGTACGTTCAGGGGACAAATACTCTTAACTTTGGAAAGTATCTTGTCTTCCTAATGTCGAACCATCACTGGTTAAAAATACCTGTACTCAATAGATGCCTTACACATTTATGCTGATTGTAATGTTATTTGAGTAAATAAACTGATTTGATTTGATTTGATAATAATAATAATAATATATGTATAAAACCTGCGTAAGGCCTATACTGACATATAGCATTGAGACCAGAGCGGATACCACAAGAACGAAGGCTAAAGTACGGGTGGCAGAGATGAGGACGCTGAGGATGATAGCAGGAAGGACTATTCGCGATAGGGTGAGGAACACGGCTATCTGCGAGATCTGCAAGGTGGAGGATGTCGTGAGATGGAGCAGACAACGTAGAAGATACTGGAATGCGCACGTGCAGAGGATGGATCCCACCAGAATCCCACACGCTGTGGCGCATCAGATTCCTGCCAGCTGCCGTCCCCCCGGAAGACCACCGAAGAGATGGAGAGATATTATATTTGGGAGTCAACCTCCCAAGAGAGGCCAGCCTGATTTCAGGAACAGACTAAAGGTCTATAAGGAGAGGAAGAAGAAGAAGACTACTCGAAAGAAAATTTGTGCGTACCTTGGGTTTGATGTGAGCTGCAAAGAGTTTTTATGTGAGGTACTAATTTCCTCAATTTTAATCTTAAATCTCCACGGTCTGTGATATCAAGACGATTTCGTTTTTTCAATAACAAATAATTTACAGCGCTAAAACCGCAACAACTAAATATGATGATAGGAATGATAATAGGAACAGTAATTTTCTGGCTAAATTTATCATAATCAAGTATTTAGTAAGACCAATAATAACATTATGGCGTCGAAGCAAGGGCAGACAGAGTAAGGACCAAACAAGTTTTGAGGACTTCCGAAATTAAGACACTGTGGACGATAGCAGGCAAGACACTGAGGGATCGCGTGAGGAACACCAGAATAAGAGAGATATGTGAGATTGAGGATATTATAAGATGAAGCAAACAGCGAAAAAGGGACTGGTACGGTCATGTTCAAAGAATGGACACCACCAGACTCCCCTATATTGGATTGCATAATCAGCCTCATGGGACTCGTCCTCGTGGAAGACCTCCTAAAAGATGGAAGCTGGGAATCTACCTCACAGGATGAGCAACACTCTGGAGGACAAACCACATAGGTCTACAACAAGGAAGCAGAAGAAGTATTTAGTATCTGTCTCGACACAAAGCCATTACATCGTATTTTTTATGTTGAATAGTGCTTTAAAGGATTCATCATTTTGCAATTCTAAAAGTTCTTACTGATACTGCATGGCCACACCAGGTATGCGTTTTTGGCAACAATATAACACATTCAACTTGCCCACGTTCTGAAACACTGGTTTAACCACAGGCATGAAAGTAATTAACTAATCGACATGACGTTTCCCCGAAAGGGTAGGGACAAATATATCACCCCCACACTGCTATTTTTTTAAATAACTAACTTAATAACTAACCATCACGCCGTCTCTCTTAAGGGATAGGCAGAAATAATGGACTGCCACACTTTTCTTTTCTGACATATTTTTCTCATTCCCTCAACATGTCGACCTTCGTGGCAGAGTGGAAGAGCTCTGACGAGATACCTAAGGTTCCGGGTTCGATTCCCGGGTGATTGTCACACTGTCTTTGGTCTGGTGTAGAATTCACGTGACAATAAAATGGCCATAGATTAGATACCTGTCGCATGTCATAAGAATCTTATAATAACTAAAATATATTGTAAACAGAAATTGGGTTCAAACAACTTGTTGTATACAAGGAAAAAAACATTCATACATCGTGTCATACACGCGCGTCGATTTTTTTGACTCCTCGCGTGGCCGACATTATATATTTGATTTATTTGGTTGTGCCACGTTATCCTTAGTCTTCCTCTATTTATCATTTACCATTTCTTCAGACTTATCAGGGGATTCTTTGAGAACTCCGTTATTTTGGAAGCTATCCATCTTTATGTTCCAGATGATTATCTTCGACAGCTCAGATTGTTTTATCTCCCAGCATGCAAATGTATGTTTTTTTCTAAATTAATTTTTTTATTTTTTTTATTATTATTATGTATTATTATTATTTAAAATTATTTATTTTTTCTTACTGTTAAAAAACATTGTTAGTACCTAATCATCAGCCGTCTGTCATCCACTGCTGAATGTAGGCCTCTCCCAAAGCCCGCCACCACCCCTCTATCCATTGCCGCTCCCATCCATCCATGTCCAGCAATGCTCTTCAGATCGTCGGTCCAGAGGGCAGGGGGACGTCCAACTCTACGGAATCCTGTACACGGTCTCCACTCCAGAACCCGTCTTCCCCAACGGCTGTCGGTTCTCCGACAGATATGGCCAGCTCATCACCACCTCAGCCCGCCTTTCCGTCCACCTCAGTAACCTTGGTTTGTTGTTGAATAAATTCGTTTCTAAATCTGTCCCTCAAGGTTATTCCAAGCATGGCTCTTTCCATGGCGCGATGGGCAACCTTGAATCTGTAGACTAGACCTTTTGTCAATGTCCACGTCTCGGCTCCGTACGTCATGACTGGCAAAACGCACTGGTTGAAGACTTAAGTCTTGAGGCATTGTGGTATTTTGGAAGTGAGAACATCACGTAATTTCGGCGTAATTTACGTCGGCTTTTTTCTCGAAATTGTACCTACTAATAACAAATAGCCCAGGTTAATTTTTAAATTTGAATTATTGTATCGAATTTTAAATGCGTTTTTATTAGTCTTTCTTTGTTTAGTTTTTGTTATATTTTTACACATGAAGATGGAGGTTTCCTCCGAAACATGTCGTGTTTTTTTAATATTTTTTATTAAATAGATTAAACAAAGTTTTTTAAATTTACAAAATATATTTGTGAAATGTATAGCATAATTTGTTTCGTCCACCACTGAAGCAACTTAACCGAATATAAAGGTATGGATACCTACATATACATTTGTGTTTGTATTTGTATTTTTGATATTATATAGGGTCGAAGCACCAGTATTTGACCGCCCCCCAGTAATTGACCGTTGGTTAATAAAACAAAATATAATAAGAATTGCTCTATGTATCCAGTCAAAAAACTTTAATCCCAAGAAACTAAGACAAAAGAGGTAGGCAGAGACAACTGTTGGTAAGAAACAAAACTATCAGTTTTGAACTGTGCCTTGTCAAACGGTAAAAGTGCGTCTTCCCGTTGTTGTTGTGAGATTGTATGTAGTTTTTTGTAAGGAAAGGTGTGGTAAGTGTTTTTTTAATGTTATTTCTTATGCCATTCTTTGAATATATACATTTCAGTGTTTCATAATGTGACAATGTAACAAAATCTATGTATTGTATCAATATAACCTGAAGTGGTCAATTACTGGTGATTGTGCTATTTTTTTAGAGAAATATTAATTTTAATAGTAATACTCATATTTCAATATATCCACAGAAGCAAAGATGGCAGTACACAATGGAGTTCTAGTGCCAACCCTCATGTATGGAAGTGAAGCTTGGAGCTGGCAAAAGAAGGATGAAAGCAGGATAAACGCCGTAGAAATGAGATCACTAAGAAGAATGTGCGGGAAAACGTTGTATGATAGAATACCGAACGATGAAATAAGAAAGAAATGTAAGGCAGATGACTGCATCATGAATAAAATTAAAAAAGGATCCCTGAGATGGTTCGGACATATGGAACGAATGGATGAGAGTAGAATGGTTAAAAAGTTGTACACAAGCAGCGTGAGTGGGAAAAGAAGCCGAGGACGACCGAGGAAAACATGGCATGACCAAATTAATCAATTACTAAAAGGCGGCCACATTCGAAGTCGGAACAATCGACGTGCGTGCATGGTAAGATGTATGGATGTAGAGGAATCTCGAGAGGTATGCCAGGACAGGCCAGTGTGGCGATCCATCCTCTCTGCCTACCCCTCCGGGGAAATGGCGTGATGGTTAGTTAGTTAGTTAGTTTTACTCATATTTCAATAAAAAAAGTTAGAGAATTTAGAGAAGTCAATGTGTTTTTTTATTGTTTTCTTATATTTTGTACACTGAAATAATGAAATTAATGCCTTTAATGGTGATTTCAGTACAAGCTGAACCTTAAACGGTCATTCATTGGTGCTTTGACCCTAGTACATATACTAGACACAACCTGGAAACATTAGTTGTGTCAAGATTCCTTCAAGAGCAAACGTCTTGTTAAAAGATTCACAATGAAAAATTGTGTCGTGTCGTTTTTTAATATTTGTATTTGTGGAATTCTTTTTTTAAATTATTGTAAATGTGGAGTTCCATTTATTCCAGAAAGTAGAGGTAAGCTATCTTACCAATCGTGTAGTGGCTACGGCAGTGATTTTTTTGTACGCAACATACATTTGAACCCAATTGCTGTATAGAATTAATTGTTAGCTATTATATCGATTTTTGTGACAAGTGAAAAGTAACAAATCTTTCGCCATTTTATTGTCACGAGAATTCTTCTTCTTCTTCTCGGACGCTACAACCCTTGGTGGGTCTTGGCCTCCTCCAAGAAACGTCTCCATCCCGTCCTGTCTCTGGCCGCCACCTCCCAGTCTTGCTGCTCCAGGACCTGACAATCTGCCACGGCACCATCCAGCCATCGCAGTCTCGGCCTACCGATGCTTCTTCGCCCTGCTGGATTGTCATACAACACTCTTTTGGGGGTTCCAGATCTCCCATGCGGTGCACGTGCCCTAGCCTGCGCAGTCTGTTAGTCTTACACGTGCCATCGCCGCGAATCGAACCCGGGACCTTAGATGTGGCAGTCAGAGCTCTTAACACTCAAAGGTCGTCGAAGGAAAATATTTTAAATATTGTGAGCTCTTAAATTAAAACACTTTGTTTTATGTATCACAATTGTATTTTTATTTTACGCGATAGCTGTTTCGTCAACACCAACAAGTGTTACAATGGTGTGTCATTGTAACACCTGATGATGTCAACATAGGTTGACGAAACAGCTGTCGCGTAAAATTAAAATACAATTGTGACACATAAAACCAAGTTTGTTTCATTTCTTCTTATTCTTCTTCCTCAGACTATTCCCGTCCACTCCTGGACAAAGGCCTCCTCCATTCGCTTGCATGTCACTCTGTCCTGTGCAGACTGCATCCAAGTTATTCCGACGTGTCTGTTCAGATCATCCTTCCACCGTAGTTGCGGTCACCCTGCACTTCACTTTTTGCCGTCCACGGTCTCCAATCAGCAATCTTCGTTTGAGCTTCTGGCTACGTGACCTGCCCATTGCCATTTTAGAGTCGCCACCCGGTGTATGATATCAGTGACCTTTGTTTTTTTCTCTCACCGTATCGTTTCTGACTCTGTCTCTTTGGCTTATTCCTATCATCTCTTTCCATGGCTCTTTGTGTCACTCGTAGTTTCTCGTCACTTTGTTTGGACAGTGTAACAGTTTCAAGACCATAAGTACCAACTGGCAGAACGCTGGCTTCATAGACTTTTCGTTTCAGGTTGATCGGTATTTTCCGGGTTTTAAGAATGTAACTCATGTTTCCGAAAACTGCCCAGCTTAGTCAAATTCTTTTTTTTTTTAATTTAACAGTTTATAATGTTAAAGTATCATAGTGTTTTGGACAAAACTATTGACTATTTTTAATATTGTTGAAATTTTGAATTGAAATTATATCGGGTGTTGGTCTAGGGGACAGGACGCTTGGCTCCTGATCCAGGGGACATGGGTTCGAGCCTGGACACGACCCGATTCCTTCTTCATAATAATGAGCTGTTTTCTACTCATATTGAAAATATAAGAAGTGAATGCGGTGCGAATGATGGTGTTATGAATAAAATAATGAAAGTATCATTAAGATAGTTTGGACACATGGAAAGAATGAATGAAGAAATAATGGTTAAATAAGTATGTGCTAACGGTGTAAATGGAACTAAAATTAGAGGAAGACCGAGGAAAACTTGGCACGATCAAATAAATCAAATATTGAATTTCGGCCACGTGAGCAATCGAAGAAATCAACGTGCGTGCATGACACTATGTATGAATGTTGAGGAATCGAAAGAAGTATGTCAGACAATTACAATGTAGCTGTCCATTATTCCTGCCTACCCCTTCAGTGAGACGGCGTGTTGGTTAGTTAGTTAGTTAATTTAAATGTTTTTCTTAGCTGATGGCCTCATCTTCTGCTGTGATGAGGACGATGGATCAGAGAATACACCCCAGGTTGTGGAAACTAAGCAGCCATTGGTCAGTGAGAGAAAGAGAATAAGCCATTTGAGTAAGTAGATTTCAATTTCTTCTATGTTCGCCATACTTTGTTTTGCAGATGTTATATATTTTTCTTTTTTATATGCTTTATATAACACAGTAACTTTTATAAAATTAAAATTAAATATCAGACATCTTTCGGGCAACCCGGTCCTTCCTCAGTGATATTATAAAGATATTTTTAAAAAAATTACCCATCACACCGCGTCTCCCGCGGGGGCGAAAAGAGAAGGATGGAGTGCCGCATCGGTTAAAGTGTGGCAGTCCATTCTTTCTGCCCACCCCTTCGGGGAGACGGCGTGATGGCTAGTTAGTTAGTTAGTTTTTTTTTTAAAGACATCATAAACGCCGTAAAAATGATATCAGAAGAATGTGCGGGAAAACGTTGTATGATACGATGAAATAAGAAAGAAATGTTAGGCAGATGACTGCATCATGGATAAAATTAAAAAAGGATCCCTGAGATGGTTTGGACATATGGAACGAATGGACGAGAGAAGAATAGTTAAAATGCTGTATACAAGCAGTGTGAGTGGAAAGAGAAACCGTGGAAGACCAAGGAAAGCATGGCATGACCAAATTAATCAAATATTGAAAGGCGGCCTCATTCGATGTCAGAAAAATCGACGAGCGTGCAGGTTACGATGTATGAATGTGGAGGATTCTAAAAAGGTATGTCAGAACAGAACGGTATGGTGGTCCATTATCTCTGCCTACCCCTCCAAGGAAACAGCGTGATGGTTATTTAGTTAGTTTTATTAAATTTCATCATAACGTTTATTTTTAATTTAATTAATACGTATTACTAGCTGACAGTATTGATAATCTTCAGGACCTACTGAATATGGTTATTAATTCCGGAGAACAGTTGGTCTTAACTATTAATGTCAGTAAAACTAAGTGGATGACATTCGGACGACTGGATTATATTGATTCGGTGATGCAACTGAACGGTTACAATGTTAAAAGGTGGAAAAGTTCAGATACCTCGGCAGCATGCTTACAGACCCCTTGACCCAGATGTAGAGTTGAAATGTCGGATTGAAGCAGCAAGAACAGTATTTAACAAAATGAAGTCACTCTTTTGCAATGACAATGTCAACTTAAAACTAAGACAGAGGATGTTAAAGTGTTATGTGTGGTCTGTTCTGTTATATGGGTGTGAGACATGGACATTTAAAGTAAATACAATGAACCGGTTAGAGGTATTTGAAATGTGGCTTCACCGAAGAATGTTCAGGATCCCATGGACAGACAGAGTGACGAACACAGAAGTCCGGAATCGTGCAGGAGTAAAAAGAGAGCTGCTGACATTGATCAAAGTCCGCAAGATTTCATATCTGGGTCACGTTCTACGAGGAGAGAAGTATCGTCTGCTGCATCTGATTTTGAAGGGAAAAGTGGAGGGACGCAGGGGGGCAGGGAGAAGGCGGATCTCTTGGCTGCTCACATTGCGCAGCCAAGAGATCCGGGAATGGACGGGAACCGAAACTGTGCAGGAGCTATTCCGGACAGCGCAGGATAGGGAAGAGTTTACCAGAGTGATCGCCAACGTCAGAGGGACCTGACAGTGCACTTTAAGAAGAAGAAGAATCATGATAAGCTGCTTTGTATAAGTGCGCCACTGAGATTTTTTGGATTATTTTGTACAGTTTATGTTTTGAATGTTGGTTTTATTTCAATTTACTTATGTGTCAGTCAAAGGCTGTTTGACTGTTTTGGAATTTCCCATCACGGTTTTAGCTACGTGAAATACACAGATTAGAATATTATGTACGTTTCATAGAAATTTGAGGGTTAAGGTTGCCTTCTAAGAAATCAGGTATCATTAGTCAACTATATAATAAGTTTTTCGTGAATGTATACTTATACTTGTATACGAATACTGGATTTCACCCACCGTGGGTGAAATCCAGTATTCGTATACAAGTATAAGTATACATTCACAAAAAATATTGTAATCATATCTGGTCTGTTGTTTGGCATATAGATAGGAGTGACATCTCCAGGCGGCTTCTAACAATGCGCTAATGGCGGGGTAACCATTCACATCGAGTTAAAAAGATGTTCTGCTTAATGCTTAATAAACATAAATCTCCATAGATGGCGTTAGTATGTAGATTATATTTAGAGTAATCTTAAAAAGATTAACATGTGTAATCAAAAATCTTCATAAATGGCACATTGAAACTGACATGTGATATCTGGCATAGAACTTTAACATATATACAACTTCCAAAAATTTGTCATACATGGTCATAAAGAAAGGTGGAATGGGGAATGTTGTAATTACATAAAGCGTGGGCTTAGCCCAACCAATGACAGGTCATAAGTCCTGTAAACACCTTGACCAACCATATTCAGTTTCCAATTTGCATCTTCGTCTCTATTGAGATACAATTAAATCATATATTATAAGTATTTCGTATGGTCGAGATATGCTTATTTATTTGATTTTACAAACCGAGTAGTAGAGTATTGCCACAAGCGACAGACACTACAAAATGCAAATTAAAATTTTGTATATTTCCATAAAGCACTGCCAGTGTCAGAGTAAATGGAGATCTTACAGCCTGGTTTGATATCAATGAAGGTAATTTAATTGTATCTCAATAGAGACGAAGATGCAAATTGGAAACTGAATATGGTTGATCAAGGTGTTTACAGGACCTATGACCTGTCATTGGTTGGGTTAAGCGCACGCTTTATGTAATCACAACATTCCCCATTCCACTTTGTTTATGACCATGTCAAATTTTTGGAAGTTGTATATATGTTGCATATAGTCCTTTGCAGATTTCACGTGTCAGTTTCAATGTGCCATCTATGAAGATTTTGATTACATATGTTAATATTTTTAAGATTACTCTATATATAATCTACGTACTAACGCCATCTATGGAGATTTGTGTTTATTAAGCATGAAGCAGAACATCTTTTTTTTTATCTTACAGCCTGGTTTGATATCAATAAAGGTGTCGAACAGGGTTTCGTAATGTCTCCATGGTTATTTAATCTAACTAACTAACTAACTAACCATCACGCCCTCTCCTCGAAGGGGTAGGCAGAAAGAATGGACTGCCACACTTTTCTTTCCTGACATATTTCTCTCGATTCCTCAACATTCATACATCGTGTCATGCACACGCGTCGATTTCTCTGACTCCTCACATGGCCGACATTCAATATTTGATTTATTTGATCGTGCCACGTTTTCCTCGGTCTTCCTCTATTTCTGGTTCCATTTACATCATTAACATATAATTTTTTTACCATTCTTTCTTCATTCATTCTTACCATATGTCCAAACCATCTTAATGATCCTTTCATTATTTTGTTCATAACACCATCATTCGCACCGCATTCACTCTACACTTCATTCGACACTCTATCATACACAGTATATCTACACGTTCGTCTAAGAGATCTCATTTCTACTGCATTTATTCTACTTTCATCCTTCTTTTGCCAGCTCAATGCTTCGCTTCCATACATTAAGGTCGGTAGAAGAACACCATTGTGCACTGCCATTCTAACTTTTTTGGATAGGTTTTTGTTTGCGATGACAACTTTAAGTGCACCATTCACTTTGTTGCCTGCCCCAATCCTTCTTTCAATATCCCTCTCCACTCGCCCATCTCTTGTAAACATACTACCTAAATACACGAACTCAACTACTTGCTCCAAATTTTCACCATTCACGCTAATGTTGTTTAATCTATATATGGAAAAGTGTATGAAAGAGCTGAAAGGGTTGGATGTAGGTGCCAAAAAAATAAGTACGACACTATGAGGATACGCATTCTTAAAGATTTGGAGTATTTTCCTCTTAATCTAAGGAAAAAAATTATTTCTCTTTAATATTCATTGTCCACGAGTTTGAGAGTGACGCATCACTGGTTGTAGACACATAAACAGATTCAAAACATGTTATTTGTGATTTCAATAAAGCACTTGAGTGTTTTTTGACCTTAAAACTGATACACAATAAAAACTTTTTTGTTTGAATACTCAATGAACCTTGGATTCTATATTTTAGGATTAGTATGCCAAAATAGCCGCGATTTTAGAGAAAGTAATTCAAAAGTAAAATGTTTTATATAATTTATAAAGTCTATAAATAACTAACAAACCATCACGCCGTCTCTCCGCAGGGGTAGGCAGAAAGAATGGACCGCCACACTGTTCTGTCCTGACATACTTCTCTCGCTTCGGACACGGATGGAGAAAGAATGGTTAAGAAAGTATACGTAAACGATTTAAATGGAGTACCATGTCGGCCATGTTAGATGTCGGAAGAATTGACGTGCGTGTATGACTCGCTGAATGAATGTGTAGTAAGCTGAGAGGTGTGTCAGGAAAGAGTAGTGTAGCGGTCCATTCTCTCCGCCTAACTTTTCGGGGAAACGATGTGATGTTTTTTTTATTAATTCTTGAAAATCTTGGCGTATAACTATTTAAGAAGTATTTTTTTTTATATTCTAGAGTGTTTGGAATATTCAGTGTGCGAACCGACGCCACCAATATTTGGTGTCATTGGTGGTGACGATGCAAAATTCGGCGAATTTCCATACATGGTAAGAATTTCCATACACGGTAAGAATTTCCATCTTCTTCTTCTTCGTCAGTCTTTATCGGTCCACTGCTGGACATAGGCCTCTTCCCTTCCCTTCCACTCGTCTCTATCTCCTGCCAGCCGTAGCCACATTTCCCCCCCCACGCCAGCAATGTCGTTGGCCCACCTTTTTTGCGGCCTGCCGACGCTTCTCCTATTCTCCCATGGTCTCCACCTTATTATTTTCTGGGTCCATCTATCCTCACTCTGTCTCGCCACATGACCCGCCCATTGCCACTTCAGTCTCGCTAGTCGTTCCATGATGTCCGTTATTTTGTTCGGCGTCTAATCTCCTCATTTCTGATTTTATCTCGGAGACTGAGCCGTCTTTCCATGGAACGCTGCGTGACTCTTAATCTTTCTACATTTCTCTTGGTGAGGGTCACAGTTTCCATCCCATACGTCATCACCGGCAGCATGCATGAATCATCAACTTTTCTCTTTAGACATACGTGGTATAATTTCCATACATGGTAAGAATTTCCATACATGGTAAGAAATTCAACAAATGGTAAGAATTTTCGTACATTGCAAGAATTTCCAAACGTGGTACATAATTCCATACATGGTAAAAAATTCCATACACGGTAAGATTTTTTTATGAACTTACGAACTATTCATCACCGGAGGGGCAGGCAGAGAGGATGGACCGCCACCCAGCTCTTCCTGACATACATCTAACGATTCCTTTACAATCATACATCGTTACACTAACAATTTTTCTGACAAGTGGCCGCTTTGTCAATAAAGTTATTTGATAATTTGATCATGACAAAAACCAATCTAAAATGGCGGTACACAATGGTACCTTGTACCGACCCTTATGTATGGAAGCGATGCATTTAGGCAAAATAAGGGTGAAAGTATAATAATTGGAGTAGTGTACGGGACAGATTGCTCCCCCCCGTACTATTAATTTTTATTTAGGCCGCTGACTGCTGAAAGCGGAGAATACGGCGTGATTATACTTGTGTGTAATAAAACCGAGTTTTATTTTATTGCGGCGATTGATGCAGGAGTTGAAGCGAAGAGAGTTGTGGCAGTAGCTCAAATCCCTTACAAGGACTGGTTCGCAACCCATCACACCGCGTCTCCCGCGGGGCGAAAAGAGAAGGATGGAGTGCCGCATCGGTAAAAGTGTGACAGTCCATTCTTTCTGCCTACCCTTTCGGGGAGACGGCGTGATGGTTAGTTAGTTAGTTAGTTAGAAGCGCAAAGCCTCCTGACGCGCAGCGAGTGAACGCGTGTGTGAAAGAAAGAAAAGTGAGTGCCGATTCCAAACACGACCGGCTTATATAGCCTCTGCGGCAGCGTGGTAACGGTTTGTTTATCTTTTCTGAGAATTTCAGTATACTCTTCACAGCTGCTGTTACCACGGCGTTATGATTGGGTGTTAACAATGGCGCGACCAACGGCCACTTGTTTCCGAGAAGACTTCGGATTATTTTGTCAGAGCCACTGCACACAATTTCGTTACTATGCGCTTCCACTCCTTACCGACCGCCTTATTTATTTTAACAAATGACCGGAACAAATTAAAACTTAAATTAATATAAAATTACTAACATTAATTAAATAAAATGAACATATTTGTAAATAATGAAATAAACCAAAACTAACTAACTAACCATCACGCCGTCTCCCCGAAGGGGTAGGCAGAAAGAATGGACTGCCACACTTTTCTTTCCTGACATATCGCTTCCTCAACATTCATACATCGTGTCATGCACGCGCGTCGATTCTCTGACTCCTTACATGGCCGACATTCAATATTTGATTTATTTGATCGTGCCACGTTTTCCTCGGTCTTCCTCTATTTCTGGTTTCATTTACATCATTAACATATAATTTTTTTACCATTCTTTCTTCATTCATTATTTCCATATGTCCAAACCATCTTAATAATCCTTTCATTATTTTGTTCATGACACCATCATTCGCACCGCATTCACTTCTTATATTTTCATTCGACACTCTATCATACACAGAGTATACACACATTCGTCTAAGAGATCTCATTTCTACTGCATTTATTCTACCTTCATCCTTCTTTTGCCAGTTCCATGCTTCGCTTCCATACATAAGGGTCGGTAGAAGAACACCATTTTGCACTGCCATTCTAGCTTTTTTGGATAGGTTTTTGTTAGATAGATAATGAAATAAAATAATAAAAAATTAATAAAAAAATAATCTATTTGCATACGTCCAATACAAGTAGAAATGAGATATCTTCCTCTATTTCTTGTTCCATTTACATCGTAAACATATACTTATTTACCATTCTTTCTTCATTCATTCTTTCAATATGTCCAAAACCATTTCGTGCCTTTCATTATTTTGTTCATAACACTTTCATTCTCACCGCATTCAATCTATCATACACAGATTTTACACATATTCGTCTAAGTGATTTCATTTCTACTACAACGCATCGCATACTTACATAAGGGTCGGTTCAAGAGCACCATTGAGCATTACCATTTTAGCTTTTTTGGATGGAAAAGCGACTAAGTGTGAGACAAATATCAGTAGAGATCGATTTTTTCTTTTATTGGTTTCAATTACAATGTATGATCTTTACAGGTATGATCTTTACAGGTATAGGGTGCTATTTCTAGTTATTATAAAATTTCTTTCTATATTCTTCTTCTTCTTCTTTAACAACCGTTGTCGTCCACTGCTGGACATAGGCCTCCCCCATGCTTTTCCACGTATGACACGTCATACGGGGGGTGGTTGGCATTACAACGCCACGCTTGCCAGACGGGTTGGCGAGGTGTCTTTCCACGTTGGTCTATGAATCAATATTATCCACCGAGGTTAATTACTCTATCTCTAACATTTCGCGTAGTTTCCAAGGGAGACCAAAGTCGAGGGGGTGTGGATAGGTACTTGGGATCAGATCAATCGTCCAGCGTAGCATTGACATCACCATGGTGATGGCCATGCACTGCTCGAAGAGTCGATAGGAACCCCTTTTGCTCCCCCTATATTATGTATTTAAATTGACCGGAACACTGCTGAAAAACTATAATATTATATTTCGAATCACCGAGTTTATGAGCATTAAACGCGTACGTTCCGCCTCACGTTTCGGAACACACTGACGTTTGACGTACCTAACCGGACGCAAACAATCAAATTCCGAGAAAAATCACCATACTTACGGCAATAGGTCTTCGGTTTGTGAATCAACTATATTTTTTCTTATACATTTTTTTTCGCAGGCAGCCATAGGATGGATAAAATCAGATGGATCAGGTAACGCCTGGTTGTGCGGTGGTTCTCTTGTAAGTGAGAACTTTGTACTGTCAGCAGCCCATTGCACCTTTGCGACGGATTCCACCCTCACAACGTGAGTATAACATTCATATTACAATACCTTCATCTAGCAGAGAATTCCCTAACTTTTTTGTCTCAAAGAC
>JAHDVF020000820.1:0-117500 GCA_022606425.2 Lepidostoma basale | reverse complement strand
ATATATATATATATATATATATATATATATATACTACTAATTGCTCTTCCCATCGGTGTCACTTGGTTCTGGCATTAATTTGAAAAGTTAATTAGAGCTCGATTCGTAACAAAAGTTTGCCTATAACCACCGCCAGGTTCCATTTAATCAATTCTGAAATTTTTAGCTCGATCTGCTGGCTATTTGCCGAGTAAATGGTTTTCACAATAACACACGTTGACTTATATTTATAGGATCGAGTATTGTGGCAGTCATTATATATACTTGCCCCTTCGGGGAAACGGCGTGATTGTTGTTTGTTGTTGTTGTTTTAAAAAAAAGTATTGTTTACAGGATCACAAAAGAAATTCGGCCAGTGTGCTTGTGGCAAAACCACACATATTCCAAGGAATTCGCAACCGCTACTGGCTGGGGTAGAACACAGTTAAGTAAGTCTAACCCTGTCTGAAAGTATACCAGTGTGAGTAATGTTGCCTTTACAAATATTACTTTATAATCAAATCAAATCAAATCAATTTGTTTTTTTGAATGAATACAAATACTGGATTTTACCCATTGCAGATTAATCATTTTTAAGGATTAATTGTATCTCAATAGGAACGAAGATGTAAATTGTTTTTTTGGAAACAGAATATGATAGTCAAGGAGTTTACCTGTCATTGGTTGGGTTAAGTGATCGCTTTATGTTAAAAACATTCATTTAATTTATTAATTACATTTAATTCATTGCATTTAATCTTAAAAGATGACGCTAATGTAGATTGACCTAAAAAAATGTGAAGGGTTCATAACATAGTACCATTACGCCGTTTCCTCGGAGGCGTAGGCAGAGAGGTTGGACCACCATACCGTTTTGTCCTGACGTACCCCTCTAGATTCTTCTACATTCATACATGTAACATGCACGCTCGTCGATTTTTCCGACTTTTTTTTTTTTTTTTTAATTTTTTTTTTTAAAAACCCAATTGGGTTATATGGTTACATTTCTAGATCCTACCACTAATTATGTACTGCTTCAGACACTTCTTATATTGAGTTGTAGTGAGATTCCTTGTGTCTTTAGGTAGTTCATTGTAAAGTTTCAGTCCATTGTTCAATATCCTTGATTGTCCTGTCTTAGTTCGTGCAATCGGTAAGTGATATCTGTCACAATTCCTGGTCCAGTGTCTGTGTATGTCTGAATTTTTAGTTAATTTGTAGGTGCTGTCTGTTGGCTTTTCCATGGTCACTCTGTGTACAATTTTTAAGGTCTCATATTTGGTCAGGTCTGATATGTGGCTTCGAATGTGGCTTTCAGTATTTGATTAATTTGGTCATGCCACGCTTTCCTTGGTCTTCCACAGCTTCTCTATCCACTAACACTGCTTAACCATTATTATATCGTCCATTCGTTCCATATGTCCAAACCTTCACAGGAATCTTTTTTTAATTTTACTTATGATGCAATCATCTGCCTTACATTTCTTTCTTATTTCGTCGTTCGGTATTTTATCACAAATCGTTTTACCGCACATTCTTCTTAGTGATTTTATTTCTACGGCATTTATAATATTTTAACCATTTTTTTGCCAGCTTCACTTCCATACATAAGGGTTGGTACTAGAACTGCATTATGTACTGCCATCTTTGCTTTAGTTGAAATATTTCTATTTGCAGTTATGATTTTGAGAGCGTCATTAATTTTGTTCGTTCTTCCTTCTTCTTCTTCCTCAGCCTATTCCCGTCCACTTCTGGACAAAAGCCTCCTCCATTCGCTTCCATGTCACTCTGTCCTGTGCAGACTGCATCCAGGTTATTCCGACGTGTCTGTTCAGATCATTTTTCCACCGTAGTTGCGGTCGCCCTTCACTTCTCTTTACCGTCCATGGTCTCCAAGTCAGCAGTCTTCTTGTCCATTTTTCATCTGAGCTTCTGGCTACGTGACCTGCTATTACCTGCTATTACCTGCTATTACCTACGTGACCTTGCTATTTTAGAGTCGCCACCCGGTGGATGATGTCAGTGACCTTTGTTTTTTCTCTCACCGTATCGTTTCTGACTCTGTCTCTTAGGCTTATTCCTAACATGACTCTTTCAATGGTTTCTCGGCACTTTGTATGGACAATGTTACAGTTTCAAGACCATAAGTACAAACTGGCAGAACGCAGGCTTAAGTTAGTTAGTTAATTAATAATGTTCTTTTTTTTCTTTTCAGGTGGCTCCACAACGAATATTCTACAGAAGGTAGATCTTGAGTTCTTCACTCATGAGGAGTGTCAACAGTCCCTGACTGATAGGAACAGACTTCCACAAGGGATCATAAGTAACCAGATTTGTGCTGGATATCGTCCGGGAGGAAAAGACACATGCAAAGTGAGTACACTTTTTGCATAAACTTTTAAACAAATTTAGATATTTGGGAGTGGATCTGCTCGGTCAAAATGACCTGTTCATAATATCGTTACGACTAAGAGAAGAACGCTGCGCCGAACGCTTTGAATGCACTTTTATCGAGATATTCTTCTAATTCTTGGTGTAGGCCTAGTGGCCTGTTTTTTAAGAGGAATTGGCCTCCTGCGAAGTCGACTCGCTGTCGATCCATCTCTTTGGTGGTCTGCCCGGGGGTCGTTTACTTTGGGGCTTGCCGTGTAACGCAACGGAAGGGAGTCTGGATGGATCCATTCTGCTCACGTGTGCATACCAGTATCTTCTCCTTTGCCTTCCCCACCTAACGACATCCTCGACCTCGCATATCTCCCTTATCCGTGTATTTATTATCATCTCTTGCAGTGTCTTTCCAGATACATATCTGAGCGTCTTCATTTCTGACACTCTGAGCGCGTTTTTTTATGATTGTGGTGTCCGCCCTGCACTCTATCCCATATGTCACTCTGCATCTCACAATGACCTCAGTGTTACAGATTTGGTGGAGCATCTTGTGAAGTCCAATTTTCGACAATTGTCGTCCTTGTGGATGCGTATCATCCACTAGAGTGTACGTGGTGCGAAAACGATCCATGGTCTTCCGAATAACTTGCTTGGATGGACGATTATGTCGACCGTAAAATAACGTAGGGCACGATAAGCTTGGCGAACCGAACCACGATTTTCAAAATGTATTTGCACAATTTGCAAGCGCTGTACTAACGTCAGTCTATTTACGATAAAATGGCAAAACGTATTGACTACAAATCAACTATCAACTATCAAATTGATAGTCTGTAGAAACAATGTTGCTAGTTTCAAAACCAAACCTTTAAAAAAACACTATTAAAAGTTCAATAAAAAAATATTCTTTACACTTCAGTAATTCATAATAAAAACTACAACATTATGATATATTTTTTCTAGGGAGACAGTGGCGGTCCATTGGCGTTTGCCAACAATTACCCTGATGAGTGCCTGTTTTATTTAGTGGGAGTAACATCATTCGGCATTGGATGTGGTTTTAATATTCCGGCAGTATACAGCAGGGTTTCGTCCTATGTGGACTGGATCGAAAGCGTTGTATGGAATTAGTTGGTCAACTTCAACCTCATTGCTTCAAGAACAAAGATAACGCATTTCCTTCTTCACCCTTCAAAAAGAGTTTGGACTTGAAAAAATTTTTATATTTATAATATATTGATTCAATTTACGACAATTGAAGTCTGAAAGATAACATTTTTATTTGTCTTTTTATTTTTTATGTACTTTGTATAATATATACAACACTTATTTTAAAAAAAAATGAATTACATATCAGACATGTTTCGGACAACCGATGCTTCTTCAGTGATACATATTATGAAGATACTTAATTTAAAAAAATTTAAATTGTAATTAGATAAATATTGATTACACATATAATATTATTTAAATATTATAAAACAAATATATATTATAGTGTGAGTGATTTGTCTCCGATTTTCAATAAAATATTCAATCTGTGTCTAATAAAGAATCGTATAATAATGTTATTTTTTCAATGAATGTGTAAATGTATAATGAAGGAAGAATAAACCGAAAATATCAATGTTTTTTTTAACTAACCATCACGCCATCTCCCCGAAGGGGTAGGCAGAAATAATGGATGGCCAAACTTTTCTTTCTTGACATATTTCTCTCGCTTCCTCAACTTTCATACATCATGTAATGCGCGCGCGTCGATTTCTCTGACTCCTCGCGTATCCGACATTCAATATTTGATTATTTCTTCATTCATTGTATCCAATGTGTCCAAACCATCTTAATGATCCTTTCATTATTTTGTTCAAATAACCATCATTCGCAACCGCATTCACTTCTTAAATTTTCATTCGACACTCTAATCACACACAGGGTATCCACACATTCGTCTAAGAGATCTCATTTCTACTGCATTTAATCTACTTTCATCCTTCTTTTGCCAGTTCCATGCTTCGCTTCCATACATAAGGGTCGGTACAAGAACACCATTGTGCCCTGCCATTTTAGCTTTTTTGGATAGGTTTTCGTTTGCGATGACAACTTTAAGTGCACCATTCACTTTGTTGCCTGCCCCAACCCTTCTTTCAATATGTTATTTGTAAACATACTACCCAAATACACGAACTCATCTACTTGCTCCAAATTTTCACCATTCACGCTAATGTTGCAGACTGTCATGATTTCTTATTTTTCCAAAATCATTACCTTGGGCTTATCCACATTCATCATCAGATCATTTCGCATGCATCCCTTATACGTACTATTCACCAGGATTTGTAGTTCATGCTCGTTGTCTGCAAGTAGCACAGCGTCATCCGCATACAAAAGACAGCTTACTTGACACTCCACTCATTTTGGCATCTACATCCAACCCTTTCAGCTCTTTCATACACTTGTCCATATATAGATTAAGTAACCACGGGGACATTACTTTTGTTTTTTTTTATACTTGTATTAAATTTATGATTATATATAATATTTAAAGGAATGTGGGTACAAGCATCGGTGAGGGAAAATTAAAACTAACCATCATTTACTATTTGCACGCTAATAAAATGTAAACATAAAATGTTTCGATAAAAATAACATAGATGGCAGTCTTTCTCAGAATCGTTTTATTAGCAATATCAACAGAACAAAGTTTTAAATTAAATGAATTCATTGTTTCTTGAGCAATGTTGTAAAACTACTCATTTAAACTATAAAAAAACGTATGTTTTATACTAACTCACCATCACACTGTATCCCCGAAGGGGTAGGCAGAATGAATGGACTGCCACACTTTTCTTTCCTGACATATTTCTTTTGCGTTCTCAACATTCATACATCGTGTCATGTTTTCCTCGGTCTTCCTCTATTTCTAGCTCCATTTACCATCTTTTTTACCATCTGCATTTTATCTCTACATCCGGGTCAAGAGGTTGTGTTAGTATGCTGCCAAGGTATTTAAATTTTTACAGTCTTTCAACGTTACGGCGCACACTGGATCCATTTGGCAAAAACAGGGATTTAGGGGTCGAACTCCGAATTTTGCCCTGATTATTTTTAAATAAGGTCCTTTGTGGGATTCCAAACCACTTTTACATTTGAACTTTTCTTGATATAACTGCTAATTTCCACGAAAAAAATGTTATTGTTTTTTTTGTATGAAGCAAAACTGATTTTTGCAATTATTTCGGAATCAGTTGGATACGTCAAAACCAAACTTAGTAAGGATTATAGAGGGCATAATCTTCTACATTACTTGCTCCGACATCTACTTCATATCTCTGCCCGTTTAAAAGCAGCAGACATTATATTTTTTAATTAATTGTTACGAGTAAAAGTGCTTTCGGATTTTTTGTTAGATGCATAAATTAGCAGTTATATAAAAAAAAAGTTAAAATACAAAAGTGGTTTAGAATCACACAGAGGACCTAATTTAAAAAAATCATGGCAAATTTCGGAGTTCAACCCCTATGTCCATGTTTTTGTCAAATGGATCAAGTGTGCGTCCTCGTGTTTCTATACGCCTCGGTTAACCGATTAATCTTAAAAAATCGTAATTATTATATTATTGCGTATTTGTAATCTATGCTGGTTTTTATAACATGCCATTTTCGCTTATCTCTTGTAAATCTGTTCAACTAATCATAGACCTATCGACAAATAGTTTGCCATATCAGCAGCTGTGTTAGTTCGTGATACAAGGGGAAATAACACTTCAAATGATTTAACGTAACAATAATTATGATTTTTTTAGCGATTTTGAATAATAGATACATGAAGTTTACATGTGGAAATCCGCTAGCAGAAATCATGATAACATGATTCTTTATTAAAAATTCCTTCACCGAGGCTGGATAGTTCACACACTGTTCTTTCCTGGCAGAATTATCTGTTTCATCCTACTTTTGCCAATTTCGTTCTTCGCTTCTTTACATAAAAATCGGTACAACTAACTAACTAACCATCACGCCGTTTCCCCGGAGGGGTAGGCAGAGAGGATGGACCGCCATACCGTTCTTTCCTGACATACCTCTCTATGTTCCTCCATGGCACGCAAGACTTTGAAGCACAGCTCAGAGACGACTTCGCAGAGAGGAGACTCTTCACAGACTCTTCGCAGAGGGAAGAGAGACCACTGAGAGACGGTGACGGCTCCATTACAAGCGGCGTCCCCTGCCCCAGATGCCCCAGAATTTGTGGATCCAGAATCGGGCTCTTCAGTCACATGCAGACCCACAACCGTGAGGGACAGTCTTCCTCGGACACGAGGGACAGCCGATGATGAACGTCGAGGGAACCCGGCATGACACATAAAGAAAGAGAAGATATGCCTAGATTAGATTATTGGAGATGCCCATCTCACGTGATTGTTACATAGTTAAAAAGATTTCCTGTGAGTTATTTAAACACAGCAATGCCAAATATTACATAGCAACTGTGATCTCATGCCTTGTTCAAGGGAATTTCTTATAACTGTAGTTACTTAAGTTAGACGCGTGACGTAGACTGATCACGTATGCCTAAGAAACAATAAAAACGTTGTGGACTATAAGTTTATTAGTATTATTTCAAGTTTACTTAAAGAAGCTGGGATTTATTCTTCGAAGTCAAGGTTTTCAGAGACGACTAATCTAAGAACTGTATATAACTTTTAGTCAGAAGCAGGCTTGATGGAGGTGACATGATATGGAATCCTCGTGAGACCCAGTGTTCTCTAATATTGGAGAGGGTTCAGAATAAATTATTGAGAACACTCTATCTGAGATAGTACGGAGTTAACCTTGGCTGTATCCTAAATTTCTATACAATGAATGAATTCCAAGTGTTGTTCACTTAGCAGTATGTCTGGAGTTTTCCAATAACGTCCGCGGTAGATTTTCAAGTCTCACATCCGTACAGCAGTACGCGTTTAACGCTACTGGTGAATACTTGGAGCTTGAGCTTTCTCGAAATGATACTGGAACGCCATACAGGACGAAGCATAGCGAAAGCTCCCCTTTGCCTTATTGAGTCTGCTGGCTACATCTTCCTCCGCACCTCCCGAGCCTGCTATCATACTACCGAGGTAGCAAAAGCTGGTCGTGGTCTTGGTCATCACAAGGGTGACACCGTGGAGCAAGACTGGGGTGGAGTCATTTGTGGACACTCGTAGTCTGAATGATTATCCTCTCTTTTATGCTTCTTTTTTTTTTCATTATCATATAATAGCAGACTAATAAAATATTAACGAGATTAAGTAATTAAAGTAGGGTATTGTTATCTATATCCTGACAGAAATTGATTGTTCGTGATTTGTGTAATAAATAATCTATAATGAACGTCGGGCGACACTTCAGACAGAATTATTTTTGTCACAAAACATTGTTTACATATGAATAACAATAACATTATATAAAATCCATGTCTTGACAACAGTCAATGGAATCATATTGTTCATAACCCTATCAAGCGGCGATTAATTCTGATAAGAAAATGACAATCGTTTTTGGATTTCCCTATACATTACCAATTATAGACGTCATAAACCAATCAGCGACATGACAAACAGCCACCGGAATTCGTGCTGTTTTTTGCCCTCTGAGGGTGCGCTGTTTTCCAGCTGGGAGAGGGAGGTTGCCCCTCTGTGACGGGTCTCGTTCCTCTCCCTCTTGACCATAATAATAATTTGTGCAGTGGTTTTATTTATTTATTTAATAATATGAAATGCTTCCTAAACCTCGTCCTTTGTCCTAAATGCCAAAAACTGTACTCTACGTTAATATATACAGAGTTTTCAGGGATCCCAATGTGCTCAGAGTCCTATACAACGCATTGGTTCGGAGCAGACTTGAAAGTGGTTCTGTGATATGGAGTCCTCACGAGGAGAGATATTCCGTTATGCTGGAGAGGGTTCAGAAAAAAATTCTGAGGTATCTCTGCATGAGGGAGTATGGTAGCTATCCGTGGCTCTATCCCACGGCATTTCTTTTGGGAATGCTCGGAACCAATTCTCTACAGCTTCGAAGATATGGACATCTAATTACCCATTTCTTTAGATTAATTAGGGGATACTTCGAGAACTCGGCCGTACTGGAGAGTGTTCGGCATTTTGTCCCCGATAGATATCTCCGACAGCGACAGCACAGATTGTTTTACCTACCGGCCGCCAGAACCAATCCGCCTCTGGTGACACCGGTGAGAAGAGCAATTAGTCTGCTGAACGCGGTCTCCTCGGATATCGACGTCTTTCATGTTAGTGAAAGTACGTTCAGAAGGCAAATACTCTTAATTCTGGAGAGTATCCTGTCTTCCCAATGTTGAACCATCTCTTATGCGTTTCTGGTAGTATACTATATATAATATATTATTTTACCTGTTCTCAATAGATGCCTTAAAAAAAAAATTTTGTAATGTCCGTTGATGAAATAAACTAATTTGATTTTGATTTTTTGATTTTTATATATATATTTTTTTTTCCCATCCCGCATTTGTCTCCTCTGCCTCTCCTGTTCTTCCCGCTGTATATTCCTGTGGTGTATCATTATTTTTATATTTTATATAATGTTCCTAAAATGTTCATGTATTATATATTATTCTTATTTATTTATTCAATAAAGTATTATACAGCGGAGCATAGAAGTGAGTTTGAGTAGATTAAATGTGGTCTGGCACCCCCTTGTTGTTGCCGTATTTAAATGCAAGTCCCGGATGGACCGGGGACAGGCCCAGGGAGTGTACGAGCGAGGCTGATAAAAAGGCGCCGCTACGCCCTATAACAGCCTTGGGTATGTGGCGGGAACTTCTATGTTCCTTTTAAAAATTAAAATAAAAAATGACAAACAGCTCCCTGGGCCTGTCCCCGGTCCATCCGGGACTTACATTTAAAGACGGCAAAAACAAGGGGGTGCCAGACCACATTTAATCTACCCCATCTTACTTTAATGCTCCGCTGTACTTTCTTGAATAAATAAGCATAATATATAACACATGAACATTTTAGGAACATTATATAAACAAAACTGGGGACAGGCCCAAGGAGTGTACAAGCGAGGTTGACAAAAGGGCGCCGCAACGCCCTATAACAGCCTCGGATATGTAGCGGGAACTTCTATGTTCCTTTTAAAATAATAATAATAATAAATTACAAACAGCATAAATTTTTAAGGCATCTATTGAGTACCTACAGGTAAAATATTATATACTCGTACATTCAACATAATACCAGGAAGGCATTAGAGATGGTTCGACTTTAAGAAGACAAGATGCTTTCTAAAGTCGAGAGTATTTGTCCCCTGAACGTATCTTCACTAATATGAAAGGCGTCGTTGGGGCAGGCAACAAAGTGAATGGTGCACTTAAAGCTGTCATCGCAAATAAAAACCTATCCAAACAAGCTGAAATGGCAGTGCACAATGGTGTTCTTGTACCGATCCTTATGTATGGAAGCGAAGCCTGGAACTGGCAAAAGAAGGATGAAAGTAGAATATATACAGTAGAAATGAGATCTCTAAGACGAATGTGTGTTAAATCTGTGTATGATAGAGTGTGAAACGCAAGTATAAGAATTGAATGCGGTGCGAATGAAATTGTTATGAACAAAATAATGAAAGGGTCGTTAAGATGGTTTCGACACATGGAAAGAATGAGTGAAGACAGAATGGTGAAGAAGGTATTTTTTTAATGGCCGAGTTATAGAGTAAAAATATATGTCTTTTTCTTTTTTATGTACTTTGTATATACAACAGTAACTTTAAAAAAAAAATTGAATTATATATCCGACATGTTTCGGACAACCCGGTCCTTCCTCAGCGATATTATAAAGATACATATTTAAAATATTATAAAATTGTTTACAAATATGATCAGTTTTATATATGTTTATACAGTACAAATATATGTATATTTGCAACCAAGGGGGACCCAGACCACATTTAAGCTATACTTCTCTCCCTCGATGTCCCGCCGTACACACATAGCAATACAACAACAAAAGAAAACACACAATTTATACATAAATATGTTAGAAAAAGAAAATAAAGAAGAATGTAGAAGTTATATGAAAATGACGTGAACCGAGATAGAAATAGAGGAAGGCCGAGGAAAACGTTGCACGATCAAATCAATTAAATATTAAATATTAAACACTAAACACTAACACTAAACAAATTAACACTAAATACTAAACACTAAACTCTAACACTAAACACTAAACAAATATTTAATTCTAAAAATGCGCTTATGGCGGTAGCCTCTCAAATTGTGTTAAAAAGATGTTGAACACAAATCTTCATAGATGGCGTTAGTATGTAGATTGTATAAACTTCCACGTAAAGAGTAGTCTTAGAGCTTAATATATATACAACTTCCAAAAAGTTTGTCAGACATGGTGATCATAAGAAGGAAGGTGGAATGGGGAATGTTGTCAAAAATATAATAATTATTTATATTTTTGTGAATGTATACTTATACTTGTATACGAAATTCTGGATTTTCACCAAAGGGTGAAAATCCAGAATTTCGTATACAAGTATAAGTATACATTCACAAAAATATAAATAATTATATAATATTTTAAATATGTATCTTTATAATATCACTGATGAAGGACCGGTTGTCCGAAACATTTCTGATATGTAATATATTTTTTTTTTTTAAAGTTAGTGGATAAAAAAGAAAAAGACAAATAAAACATCTACAACACAAATTATGAAGAACAAAGAAGAGATTTGATTTGATTTTTTGTAGTTTTAACTAAAAATATCATTTATTGATAAAATTAAATAAAACGTTCAAAGATGGGTTAAAATATAATATCATTGCTTCATAGTCCATAACGGAATTGTATGAATATTTTTTTGTTTAAACCAAGTTAAAGAACGCCTTCGATATAGATTGGTTACGCTTAGTCGAATCCAATGGCTGTGGATATAACACGTTCATAACCTAACCTAACATTTTTATTACCTCGAAGTCACAAATTACTTAACAAATAAGGTCATGTGGTTTTATGGCCATTATAGTTTCCTGATTTTTTTAATAACCTTAACGTGCTACTTACTAAGAATTATTAAATATATGTTGACAATTATGGAATCGAAGCGTGAAACTGTCGAAACAAGGATGAAAATGGAATAAATATAGTAGAAATAAGATCTCTTAGACCAGCGTAAATTAAACATATTTGACCCATGGCCCCTCTTTCAGATACAAAATTACACATGCCCCCCCAGAAATTTTCATTTTTTAAATTAAATAAAACAGAAAAATGTAAAGAAGGGTTGGGGCAGGCATCAAAGTGAATGGTGCACTTAAAGTTGTCATCGCAAACAAAAACCTATCCAAAAAAGCTGGAATGGCCGTGCACAATGGTGTTCTTCTACCGACCCTTATGTATGGAAGCGAAGCATGGAACTGGCAAAAGAAGGATGAAAGTAGATAAATACAGTAGAAATGATATCTCTTAGACGAACGTGTGAAAACTCTGTATATGATTATAAGAAGTGAATGCGGTTCAAATGATGGTGTTATGAACAAAATAATGAAACTAACTAACTAACTAACTAACTAACCATCACGCCGTCTCCCCGAAGGGGTAGGCAGAAAGAATGGACTGCCACACCTTTCTTTCCTGACATATTTCTCTCGCTTCCTCAACATTCATACATCGTGTCATGCACGCGCGTCGATTTCTCTGACTCCTCACATGGCCGACATTCAATATTTGATTTATTTGATCGTGCCACGTTTTCCTCGGTCTTCCTCTATTTCTGGTTCCATTTACATCATTAACATATAATTTTTTTACCATTCTTTCTTCATTCATTCTTTCCATATGTCCAAACCATCTTAATGATCCTTTCATTATTTTGTTCATGACACCATCATTTGCACCGCATTCACTTCTTATATTTTCATTCGACACTCTATCATACACAGAATATCCACACATCCGTCTAAGAGATCTCATTTCTACTGCATTTATTCTACTTTCATCCTTCCTTTGCCAGTTCCATGCTTCGCTTCCATACATAAGGGTCGGTAGAAGAACACCATTGTGCACTGCCATTCTAGCTTTTTTGGATAGGTTTTTGTTTGCGATGACAACTTTAAGTGCACCATTCACTTTGTTGCCTGCCCCAACCCTTCTTTCAATATCCCTCTCCACTCTCCCATCTCTTGTAAACATACTACCTAAATACACAAACTCAACTACTTGCTCCAAGTTTTCACCATTCACGCTAATGTTGCAGACTGTCGTGGTTTCTTCCTTTTCAAAAATCATTACCTTGGACTTATTAACATTCATCATCAGATCATTTCGCATGCATACCTCATACATACAATTCACCAGGACTTGTAGTTCATGCTCGTTGTCAGCAAGTAGGACAGCGTCATCCGCATACAAGAGACAGCTTACTGACACTCCGCTCATTTTGGCACCTACATCCAACCCTTTCAGCTCTCTCATACAATTGTCCATATACAGATTAAATAACCACGGGGACATTACGCAACCTTGTTTGACACCTTTATTGATATCAAACCAGGCTGTAAGATCTCCATTTACTCTGACACTAGCAGTGCTTTCCGTGTATAGCGACTTAATGGCCGTGATCAGTTTTGTACTTATTCCATATTCAGACAATATTTTCCACAACTCAAAATAATGAAAGGATCAGTAAAATGGTTTGGACATATGGAAAGAATGAATGAAGAAAAAATGGTAAAAAAATTATATGTTAACGATGTAAATGGATCCAGAAATAGAGGTAGACCGAGGAAAACGTGACACGATCAAATAAATCAAATATTGAATGTCGGCCATGTGAGGAGTCAGATAAATCGACGGGCGTCCATGAGACGATGTATGAATGTTGAAAGAAAAGTGTGGCAGTCCAATATTTCTGCCTACCCCTTCGTGGATATGGCGTGATGGTTAGTTAGTTTTTACTCATAAGACCATGGATCGTTTTCGCACCACGTACACTCTAGTGGATAATACGCATCCACAAAGACGACAATTGTCGAAAATTGGACTTCGCGATTGCGCTTCATTCGAGCTAGCCGTGGCGCTCATATGCCCGAAATCATATTTAAACAATAATGGCATAAAATTATCTATTGAATAAAGCCAATATCATAGACATTAACATTATTTTAATGTTTTTTTTTTTCATTTTGAATATGTATTGTATACCTCTAAAAAACACCCGGTATGGAAGCGAAGCATGAACTGGCAAAAAGAAGGATGAAAGTAGAATAAATGCAGTAGAATTGAGATCTCTTAGACGAATGTGCTTCTTAATGTGATACTTTGTGTATGATAGAGTGTCGAATGAAAATATAAGAAGTGAATGCGGTGCGAATGATGGGTGTTATGAAGAAAATAATGATAGGATCATTAAGATGGTTTGGACATTTGGAAAGAATGAATGAAGAAAGAATGGTAAAAAAATATATGTTAACGATGTAAATGGAACCAGAAATTGAGGAAGACCGAGGAAAACGTGGCACGGTCAAATAAATCAAATATTTAATGTCGGGCAATTGAGGAGTCGGAGAAATGTACAGGGTGACGCAAATGTTGTCACCCGATGTTCTTTAGCTGTAATTTTTTTATGAATGAAATATTTTTATTCTGTTTTTGGATTATGTTTATCTGATATCTTGATTTACTTTTTATAAAATGTAAAAATGATATCGGCATAGTGGCCGCCGCCAGAAGAAGTACATACGGGCCCGATTTATGGCATTTTCCATCACTCTTTCCAGAACTTCCTGCGATAGGTTCTCACATTCTTGACGGATATTCTCTTTGAGGGCTTCAAGAGCTTGTTGACACAGACTCGTGACTTCAAGAAACCCTTTAAAAAGAAGTCTGGAATGGATAAATCGGGCATATCGCCGATACCATTTTTTCAACTTATTGGAAAAAAAAAACTAACTAACTAACTAACTAACCATCACGCCGTCTCCCCGAAGGGGTAGGCAAAAAGAATGGACTGCCACACCTTTCTTTCCTGACATATTTCTCTCGCTTCCTCAACATTCATACATCGTGTCAGTCACGCGCGTCGATTTCTCTGACTCCTCACATGGCCAACATTCAATATTTGATTTATTTGATCGTGCCACGTTTTCCTTGGTCTCTTTCTTCATTCATTCTTTCCATATATCCAAACCATCTTAATGATCCTTTCATTATTTTATTAAAAAAAAATAAGATATCAAAAAATACAATCCAAAAGCAGAACTATAATATTTCATTTATAAAAACAATTACAGCCAAAGAACATCCGATGTTAACTTTTGCGTCACCCTATACGTGCGTTCGTGACACGATGTATAAATGTTTAGGAATAAGAAATGTATGTCAGGAAAAAAAAAGAATGGCAGTCCATTCTTTCTGCCTACCCCTTCGGGGGGACTATGGTTAGTTATTTTATATCTCATAGCTCAAAATGACGACGTTCTATCACATGACGGAAGTGATTAAAAAAATTCAGATTTATAATAAGATTATATTGTGATATGTATTAGATTCAATTTGATAAAGACAAATTCCTAACTAATCAACAAAGGTATTTTGTGGATACTTGAGGCATTGGTGGATTTAGCTATCTATAAAGATAGTGTTATTCTGGATAGAGGAAAGTCGGGTTGTTGGATTCAATATCCCGTATTCGCTCAAAAAGGTTAATTTATTAAGGGGTTGACACCACCTTGGCGCTCGGAAAAATAGGTATAAAAATTGCGGCCGTACTGGAGGGTGTTCGGCTTTTTGTCCCCGATAGATATCTCCGACAGCGACAGCACAGATTGTTTTACCTACTGGCCGCCAGAACCAATCTGCCTCTGGTGACACCGGTGGGAAGAGCAATAATTAGTCTGCTGAACGCGGTCTCCTCGGAGATCGACATCTTTTATGTTAGTTAAAGTACGTTCAGAAGGCAAATACTCTTAATTCTGGAGAGTATCCTGTCTTCCTAATGTTGAACCATCTCTCATGCGTTTCTGGTGGTATACTATACGTAATATATTACTTTACCTGTTCTCAACAGATGCCTTAAAAATAAATTTTGTAATGTCTGTTGATGAAATAAACTGATTTGATTTGATTTGAAAAATAAACTTTTTTTAACAAAGCCACTATATGATAATATATATATATTTCATACACGAACATAGCATTTTTACAAACATTTTTTTCGATGAAGGCCAAGGAAAACATGGCATGACCAAATTAATCAAATATTGAAAGGCGGCCATGTTTGAAGTATTAACAATCGACGAGCGTGCGTGTCACGATGTGTGAATGTAGAAGAGGCGCGAGAGTTATGTCAGGATAGAAAAGTTTGGCGGTCCATCCTCTCTGCCTACCCCTCCGAGAAACGGCGTGATTGTTAGTTGATTAGTTAGTTATTTATAAATGGACCTTAATATAAAGAAATATTTTTTTTTTTATTACTGTTAAAATTTAAAACACTGTTATAATATCACAATTTCTTTTAATTCACTGAGAGTGTCGCGACAGCTGTTTCGCCAACCGATTTTGCCATCATCAGGTGTTACAATAAACTTTTATTGCAGTGTTTCTCAAAGTGGGCGATAACGCCCCCTTGTGGGCGCTGGTGGCCTAGAGGGGGGCGGTTAGGGGCCCAGAAAAAAATTGGGGTTTTTGAAGTGGTTTAGGGGGGCTATGGCTGAATTGTAATTTCATCTACTTATTATTTTAAAATTCGCTGAAATTAAAATCTACCTACTGCACAACATCGATTATTTAATTCATAGCTAAGTTTGAGAACCATTGGTTTTTTGTAACACCTGATGATGCCAACATCGGTTGGCGAAACAGCTGTCAAAACACTCTCATAGAATAAAAATAAATTGTGATATTATAAAATAATTAAATATATATTTTTTTACTTTCATTGTTTTTTTTCGCAACTTACCCAATTGTACTGTCTGCCCATATTTACCCTTTTAGGAGGTTTTCTGTATATATAAACACGTGTTTCTAATTAATTACATGTCGTGTTCTCTATACGTGAATTCTAGTGAGTTCGACAAGATCACAATATCACACAATATGTTGGGTAAGTTTTTTTTAAATATAACTTACTGTTAACTAAACACTAACTAACTAACTAACTAACCATCAAGCCGTTTCTCCGGAGGGGTAGACAGCATTGATCGCCACATTGTCCTATCCTGGCATATTCTCGCGCCTCTTCTACATTCACACATCGTGACATGCACGCTCGTCGATTGTTCCTACTTCGAACATGCCGCCTTTCAGTAATTGATTAACTTGGTCATGCCATGTCTTTCTTGGCCTTCCTCGACTTATTTTCTCATTCACACTACTTGCATTTATCGTCGGTTCAAAGGTAAAACTCATTAAGTGACATTTAATTTTTTTTTTGCAATTTTCTGTATCAGACTTGTGAATTCTACGTCAGAAAATAATCACCAAGTGTATTTATTAAAGAATAACAGTTATTCTTTAATCAAAACACTTGGTGATCATTTTCTGACGTAGAATTCACAAGTCTGATACAGAAATAGCAAAAAAAAAAATTAATGTCACTTAATGAGTTTTACCTTTGAACCGATGATATATTTTTAACCATTCTTCCCTCATCCATTCGTTCCATATGTCCAAACCATCTTAGTGACTCTTTATTAATTTTATTTGTCACGCATTCATCCGCCTTACATTCCTTTCTTACTTCATCATTAGATATTCTATCATACATTGTTTTTCCGCACATTCTTCTTAGTGACCTCATTTCTACGGCATTTATCCTACTTTCATCCTTCTTCTGTCAGCTCCAAGCTTCACTTCCATGTCGGGATTAGAACTCCATTGTTACGACGATTACTGATTACGGTTATACAGTGAACCAAGTTTGTAAGTGGTAGAAAATCTGTACTTCCGTGAATATTTCACGGGTTGCAACTAGTTAATTATTTAACCCTTAACGTACCGTGTTCAAAACAAAACGCTCGCTCCCATGTGGTCAATTCAGTTTACCGCTAACTTTATCTAAATATCAAGCATATGACTCGATGAATCAAAATTTAATTTATGTCATCTTGTAGGGAATTTCATTAGGAATAGATCGATATCTATAACATACATGGATTATTTGAAAAACATATCATTATTAATTTTTTTCTGGAACCATGCGATTTCTGATATGGAATGCGTCACAGCATACGAGCAACTGGACACCAAGTATAAACTTGTCTCCGCCCGCGGCCGGCGGGCGAGACTTTACGAGATTTTACGTATGATAAAGGCACCTAGGCAAAATGTATAGTACGTTCAAGACAACGAGTACGTATTAATATTTGTCCCTTTTGGTAAAGTGTTAATATTTTCACAGTTCTGATATTATTAAGTTGCGTGCTGCGTTTCCGTCCACAGTCGGTATTATTACGTACCTATGAAAAGGCCAAACATATAATTTATAATACGTTCAAAACAGCGAGTAAGTATTTGTCACTTTTGATAAAGTTGTAAATATTAGCAAAACAAATTCTACCTTAACACGAATGAAGGTGAGGGCAGTCTTAGAAAATATTTTTTTTTGGGATGAAGGAAGTAATTTTTTGCTTTTTTTTTTATTACGAAATATTGAGAACACTTCAATGGAGGATTACAATTTTTTTTTATAATATTAGGGTCCATAGGTTTTAAGAAAATCAACTTTAAATTGGCAGTGGAAACTCAATTGACCACATGGCAACGCGACGGTTAATATGGAATTTTACATTAACCAGAATTAGATGCGATTATGAACTTAGTAAAACAATCCCAGTACTGACAGGTATACGACAAGGAGAAAGCCTAAGCCCTTTTCCGTTCAATCTGATAATGGACAAACTTATAGAGGAGACCCAATCGCTACAACTGGGGTATAGGATGGGAGACCAAATTGTCAATGTGATCTGTTATGCAGACGATGCTATAATCATAGCTGAAAACAATAATGACCTACAAAAAATGCTAGACAGACTACATCACGCCTGTAAGAAATACAACATGACGATCTCAATCGAAAAAATAAAATGTATAACATTTTCCAAAACACCCAAAACATGTAACCTGGTTATAGAAAATCAACCCATAGAACAGGTCAGGACATTCAAGTATCTAGGCATAGACCTGGTAGGGGGAGCTGATCTCCTGAGAAATACAAGCCCAAGTAAACAAGGCAGCTGCAATCTCTGGGGCTCTAAAATCCACAATTTGAAAAAACAAAGACATGACCATTAAGAGTAAGATGAGAATCTATAAAACATGCGTAAGACCAATAATAACATATGGCGTCGAAGCAAGGGCAGACACAGTAAGGACCAAACAAGTTTTAATGACTTCCGAAATGAAGACACTGAGGACGATAGCAGGCAAGACACTGAGGGATCGCGTGAGGAACACCAGAATAAGAGAGATATGTGAGGTTGAGGATATTATAAGATGGAGCAGACAGCGATAAAGGGACTAGTACGGTCATCAAATCAAATCAAATCAGTTTATTTTCTCAAAAGATATTACAAACATTTTTTATAGTTTAAGACATCTATTGAGAACAGGTAAAATATAATAAATGTATAATACCAGGAACGCATGAGAGATGGTTCGACATTAGGAATACAAGATACTCTCCAAAGTCCAGACTATTTGTCTTCTGAACGTACTTTCACATCATGTTTAAAGAATGGACACCACCAGACTCCCCTATATTGCATTGCATAATCAACCTCATGGGACTCGTCCTCGTGGAAGACCCCTATAAGATGGAAGGACAGCTGAGAATCTACATCACAGGAGGGGCAACACTCTGGATAACAGACCACATAGGTCTACAATAAGGAAGAAGAAGCAGAAGAAGAATTTTACATGCAATAAAATAAAATTCATATAAAATATTCTCGAACAATTTTAAGAAACATTTTTTTTCTCATCAATGACTATATAGATTATATAAAAAACAAGAGATAAAATAGACTATTTAAACAAATAAATAACAAGGTGTTTTTCCACTATGATTAATAATTATAGATTAAAATAGGTATAATCAATCAATTAGATTTTTATTAAGTGTTATCAATATGGGATTAAATTGTAAAATCAAAATATATATATCTTCACATTCATCACACGTTATCAGACGCTGTAAAAGACTAGAATAACTAACCATCTCGCCATTTCCTCGGAGGGGTAGGCAGAGAGGATGGATCGCCACAATGCTCTGTCCTGGCATACCTCTCGGGCTTTCTCTACATTCATACATCGTACCATGCACGCACATCGATTATTCCGACTTCGAATGTGACCGCCATTTAATGATTGATTAATTTAATCATGCCATGTTTTCCTCGGTCGTCCTCGGCTTCTTTTTCCACTCACGCTGCTTGTGTACAACTTTTTTTACCATTCTACTCTCATCCATTCGTTCCATATGTCCAAACCATCTCAGGGATCCTTTTTTTAATTTTATTCATGATGCAGTCATCTGCCTTACATTTCTTTCTTATTTCATCGTTCTGTATTCTATCATACAACGTTTTCCCGCACATTCTTCTTAGTGATCTCATTTCTACGGCGTTTATCCTGCTTTCATCCTTCTTTTGCCAGCTCCAAGCTTCACTTCCATACATGAGGGTTGGCACTAGAACTCCATTGTGTACCACCATCTTTGCTTCTGTGGATATATTTCTATTTTCAGTAATGACTTTGAGTGCGCCATTTATTTTATTCCCAGCACCAACCCTTCTTTCGATGTCTTTCTCTATTTTTCCGTCTCTTGTAAACATGCTTCCCAGATACGTAAATTCGGTAACTTGCTCCAATTTCTCGCCCATCGCACTTATATCACAAATCGTCATACATTCTTCTTTCTCGAAAACCATCACTTTAGATTTAGACACATTCATCACCAAGTCACTCTTTTTGCATGCCCCATACATTTTGACACTAAGACTTGCAAATTGTCTCTACTGTCAGCGATTAACACAGGGTCAATGAGGTCAATAAAACATTTATATATTATATTTTTCAGGTTTACTCGTTATTCTATCACTGGCTGTTGCCGGAGTAAGGAGTTTCTCCTGTCCTGAATATGATTTCATCACAAGACACCAGGACGTCGCCAATGTAAACAGGTTCTTCATGTGTCTCAACGGAAACATCAATATCCTCAACTGTGAAGAGGGGTTATACTTTGACAGCATCACAGAGGTAATTTTTTTTAAAGTTGGTTGTCTGTATTGCAGTTTCCAAGTATATTCAAAAGTCAAGATGTACACTATCAAAAGCTCAACAATGTAGGGTTGATCAACATGATTCTTCATCGAGTATCAGAGATGTTAAGTCTCTTACACCAAAGAGGACCTGGCTCGAGCATCCAGAAGCCTGGCCCAACTAGCGGATTTCTGGGCCAACGATATATAAACCATACTACCATCATCATCATCGGCTGTCCCTCGTGTCCGAGGAAGACTGTCCTTCACGGTTGTGGGTCTGCATGTGACTGAAAAGCCCGATCCTGGACCCACAAATTCTGGGGCATTTGGGGCAAGGAAAGGCGCTTGTAATGGAGCCGTCACCGTCTCCCAGTGGTCTCTCCTTTCTCCTCTTCCTCCTCTCTGTGACGTCGTCTTTGCGCTGTGCTTCAAAGTCTTGCGTGCCTTTATGTAATCCTGTTGGAGAACAGCAGTACTACTACTATTCGAGGAAGAAGAAGAACTGACAACAAGAGCCACTTCCATTGAAGCATGTCCAGAGATATCAATCTCCAGTCTGTATCTCCCAGAGCGTGGTAATCATCCACCATCGTAGCCCAGGTCTTTCTCACTTATGCACAACCATGACCAGTACCGGATTAAGCCAGCACGGTACTTGTAGCATATGTTACCAAGAGGCCCTGGGTTTTGTATGATAATAAATAAAACACAATTTTTACGATTTAAAGTGAATCCGTAGCACTTGCTACTTCTGATATGTAGCTAATCCAGCACTGATCATGACACTATTCTCTATTCATTTCCGCTTTTAACCCTTTTTCTTTCTTTATTCTTATTCGATGGCCCTACAGCCCATAGCCTTAGCCTCCAGTATTCTTCGCCTCCAACTCCTCCTGTCCTCCGCTTCGACCCTCCAATCCGACACTCGTAACAATTTTGCCCCATCTCTCCCATCTTCATCCTCTTATCGCAGCCTTGGTCGTCCAATTGGTCTCTACCACCTGGGTGCCACTCCAGCCCTCATTTTGGGGTTCGCGATGACGGCATACTCTGCACGTGACCGGCCCATCTCAGTCTATTCAGTCTGACCTGTGTGGAGAAACTGGGAGCTTTGTAAATATGGTACAACTCGTCATTATCCCGCACTCTTCAGCCTTCACTGTCATTCACAGGTCCCAGGGTAGTGCCCTGCGCAACACCCTTCTATCAAAAGTATCCAGTCGCTCTGCGGATTTTTCTGTCATTGTCCACGCCTCACACACTCATAGATCCCCACTGGGATTACTGTGCTAAAATAATATCTAGCAGCCTAGCAGGTTTTCGTAATTTTCTTGGCCGAGAGCAACATAAAAACTTACTACTGTAGTTTCGTATACACGGTGTAAAAAAATTCAGCCACCATTCTTACGACCACCGTCGAATTTGAAAGCCGTGCCATTATAGGGCTTTATCTCGGCGCACAAAGAATATTACTTGATAAGAATAAGAATATAAATTGATGACCTTCGCCGCCGAGTGGTAAGTGCATTGACTGTCACCCCGAAGGTTCCAGGTTCGATTCCCGGAGAGGGCAGGGTGATTGTCACACTGTTTTTGTCTGGTGTAGAATTCACGTAACAATAAAATGGCGATAGATTAGTTACCTATCCCATGTCACGAGAATCACTATGATAGCTATAATACCCTGTACACCGATTTGACTCATGCCGTCATGATGTAAAGAGCGATTCAACAAAATAATAATAATAATATTACCAGCAGAATTCAGACACTACGTATACGTATACTCGTATAATGTGTAATGGGTGGTGGTCTAGGGGATAGAACGCTAGGGTCCTGATCCAGGGTACATGGGTTCAAGCCTGGACACGACCAGATTCCTTTTTCATAATAATAACCTATTTTCTGCTCACATTGAAGATTCTAATATCATTGATATTAATCCTTGATGTTAGTTTTAAGACCCTGCCTGTCGTTGTCTGTACACTATTCATTTTTACACCGTGCCCATTAACTATAAAAAATCACCACTTTTCTTTTGCAATTAATAAAATCTTTAACGAAACGATTTTCTTTTTCAGAGATGCGAAAGCTTAGAATGGCTTGCTAAGGCCATTGTCTGCGACCCCAATGTAGATTCTTACTTCCCCCATGAAATCTACTGTTCCAAATATTACCACTGCGTCCATGGAGAGCTTATTGTCCAGAACTGTCCTGAAGGAACGGAATTCAACCCGACGTTGAACGTGAGTATTAAATTAACACTTTCCAGCAATTCAATTTATCGCAATAGAAAGCAGGTTTTCCCCATCCAATATAGCTGCTACGGTCTGGAATCAAACAAAACAAATTTTCGGCAGTAATCGATTCCAGGAATATTTTTTATTTATATTTTATTTAACTAACTAACTAACTAACCATCACGCCGTCTCCCCGAAAGGGTAGGCAGAAAGAATGGACTGTCACACTTTTACCGATGCGGCACTCCATCCTTCTCTTTTCGCCCCGCGGGAGACGCGGTGTGATGGGTTGCGAACCTCATCGCCACCAATAGGCATCTCCCGCGCACACTTCGATCTTCCAACATCCACAAAATAAATCTAAAACAAATAATATAAATACAATGATATAAAATAAAATAACAAAATAAAAATAATTTAATACAAAATGTTATTTTTAGATGGTGCACATTTGTCTATTTAATTTATGTTCCACGAATCCACCGTTTTTTTAATTTAACACATAATGTTTTTCCGATGTTGCACATGTTGACATGGACGATCCGGACTTTTGTGATTTTATTTATATTTTTTATTTATATTTTTGGGTATAACAAAGGGGAGTAAGCAAAAAGTAATTGGACATTAAGGACTACTTGGTCAGGGGTGTTGTATTTGAGCCTATTTATTTCTAAAATTTCAAATTTATCTACTTTTTTGCTTTTTGGGCATATGTATGTAAAATTTTAACGTTTAATTTATTTTGATCCACCTGAAAACGTATCACGATGCCAGCAAGCCTGGTGAAACCGGTCGCTGTCGAAATAAAGACAAAAGTGGAAGTAGTTAAAAAAATCATTTGATTATCTTAAAAGCTGCAAATGAGTCTGCCGCAGTTCGAAACCAAATCTATTGGACTGCACATTTAGCCAGTCGTACTATAGAGGTTAAATAATATGTATATTGCAGTACATATACGAGTATAATGTACGTTTTATGTATTATATATTGCAGTACATATAATGTACGTTTTAAATAAATAAAATACTTGTATATGGTGCCTTCAAATGATATTGATGCTTCTGTGTTACGTATTATATATATCCTTTGGTTAATGCGTCTGAATAAATAATTTTTGATGCAACAAATCTATCAATGCTTTTGCAAAAGTTTCGCAACCACTGCTCTAAAAGCTAGGTCTGCCTCGCTTCTTCTCGCCACCCGCAGAACTATGAACGGTTCAAGCTAGGTTAAGCCATCTCAGGATGCAACGATACTACAGCCAAATGCTTGTTAGATGTTATCTTTTTGCTAGCCATAACCAATTAGAACGGTATTGGACACAGTCTAGAACTTTAGTAATATTATAATCATATGTGATTTCAGTTATGCGACTGGCCAAGCGCGAGTGGGTGCTCTTCCAAGACCACAGATAGCCCATTGGTCAATACGACGACTCCTGTTCCAACGACGATGAGTCCGAATACCACAATCAATTTCACGATGACAGCGACCCCAACCGACTATCCCCCGACCGCTAATACGACCCTTGAGACCAACACAACCACCGCGGCCAACACCACAATCATGGATTCCACATCAGAGCAACCAACGACCATCAACCCCCCATCCATCTGCCCACAGAACTCTTCTACTATCACCATTGTTGCAGATAAAGACGACTGTCAAAAGTTCTACATTTGTTTCAATGGAAATGCGTCACCATACCAATGTGACGACGGCGAAGAATTCAATTCTGATTCCTTGGTAAGTTTAATTGATTCTGCTACTAAGCCCCGGTATACAGATAGTATCATCATCATTTGCTGTGCCTCGTTTACGAGAAAGACTGTCCATCACGGTTGGAGACCCTTATATAATAAGATTATGAAGTCCAAACCTGAACCCACACACTCTTGAGTAGGGGAGGCAAAGAAGCAGATACTAGTATGCACATGTAAGAAGAATGGATTCATTCAGACTCCCACTCCATTGTGTTGCACGGCCAACTCCAAAAGACACCTGGACGGTGAGATTGATTGACAGCTGGGAATCCATTCCCACTAGGCCAATCCCTCTTAAGAAACAGGCCACAAGGTCTACACTAAGAAGAACAAGAAACATTATTGATTGATATTGAAATATACCTTCAGAACTTTTGTGGTCTTACTTAGTATGAAACGTTGTTCCAAGTTCTTTAGTATGTGGTCCATAGTCTTCAAGTCAGCAGTCTTTTTGTCCATTATTCGTTAGAACTTGACGGGCTAGGGTTCCGGTCTGTTCTCCCATTGGTGCACAGATCGCTCTGTGCTCCCATTATTGCACGGCGCTACCGGCCAGTAGTAGGGGTACCTCTTCGCTCTGTGGTTGATTGATTCGGCCTCCGTGGCCCGGCCGGAGCGGCTAAGTTCGGAGCTCTTTTCTCATTTATTAAAATTGCGTGGCACGCGCGGAGCTCCGAGCCGTTACCGTATGGCGGTGTTTCGGCCTTCTATCTACATACGCATCATTATTATTATTATATATGTGTATGGATTTTTTGCAGGTGTGTGAACCTATCTCTGAGAACGGCTGCACAGCCTCCAAGACGACGACTTACTCTCCGATTACCAACACGACGGTGACGGACCAGACGACAGAGAACCCCACCTCCCAGCAGCCATCTCCCATCTGCGACCCGAATGATAATACTCTGAACATTGTCCCGGATCCTGAGGACTGCTTCATCTTCTACGTGTGCTTCATGGGCATCCCGACAGAGTACACGTGCGACAAAACCCTCAACTTGGAGTTCGATCCCGTATCAAAGGTAAGCGAAAACCATAGATTATTTTTATTTTATATTCTTTCATGTATTAGGCAGCAGTTCTCAACCCTTTTGAAAAAAGCTAATTATTTTACGGAATCCTGAAATAAGCGACATATGGTTTTACGTTCTTTATTTAATAATTTTACTATACACAAACAAATTGGCTTTAAATTGAATATGACAAAGACAAAAATAATTTAATTGTATCTCAATAGAGACGAAGATGCAAATTGGAAACTGAATATGGTTGATCAAGGTGTTTACTGGACTTATGACCTGTCGTTGGTTGGGTTAAGCGCACGCTTTATGTAATTACAACAATCCCCATTCCACCTTTCTTTATGACCATGTATGACAAATTTTTGGAAGTTGTATATATGTTAAAGTCCTATGCCAGATTTCACATGTCAGTTTCAATGTGCCATCTATGAAGATTGTTAAAAATACATATGTTAAAAATAATGACTAACACACAAATTGAAGACATTAAAATCCACAATAAAAAGGTAGAGGTGATGAATGAATATGTGTACCTTAGTCAACTGTTGGCTTTTAGAAGAGGGGGTCAAGTCAAGGAGATTGATAGGAGAATACAGCTCGGTTGGTCTGCATGGAAGGCTGGGCAACATCTTCAAGTCAGACAAAGTGCTGGAGCAGTGTGTGTTACCAGTGATGACCTATGGATGAGAGACATGGACGTTAAGTTGCACAACGGGCCATGGAAATATCCATGTTGGGTATCTTGCTTAGAGACCATATACCCAACGTGGAGATTAGAAGGCGCACCAGGGTTACGGAGGTAGGGAAACGCATTGCAAGGATAAAGTGGCAATAGGCTGGGCATGTGTACCGACGGGACGATGGAAGATAGAGCCAGAGGTTAACTGAATGGGGGCCAAGGTTGGGCCGAAGAAGTGTCTGGAAACAGCCTTCTAGGTGGAGCAAAGGTATTGTACGGACGGCGAGAAGGGTCTGGAGAACACCGGCGAAAGATCGAAGGCATTTGCATTTGCGTGAATGACACGATATATGAATGTTGACGTAACGAGAAAAATATTTCAGGAAATAACAGTGTATCGGTCCATCTTTCCTTTTATTTGTATAGATAAATATCGGCATGCGGACTCGTTTTCGCTTAACTCAAACGGGAAAAATTTAGATAGTGATAGATTCCGGCTCCGGAGACCCTGACTTGAAAGTACCGAAAAATTTGTTTTATATAGAGGACTTTAGTTATATAATGAATTTCCAAATGAGGTAAGAGATGCCAGTTCTCTCCCGATCTTTCGTCGAAAATGCTTTAAATATATTTTAAATATTATACCAATATTAAATGTTTTAGTTCTTCTGATTTGTTTTTATATTTTATTTTATTTTTTATAAACTAACTAACTAACTAACCATCACGCCGTCTCCCCGAAAGGGTAGGCAGAAAGAATGGACTGTCACACTTTAACCGATGCGGCACTCCATCCTTCTCTTTTCGCCCCGCGGGAGACGCGGTGTGATGGGTTGCGAACCTCATCGCCACCAATAGGCATCTCCCGCGCACACTTCGATCTTCCAACATCCACAAAATAAATCTAAAACAAATAATATACAATGCAATAATATAAAATAAAATAACAAAATAAAAATTATTTAAAACAAAATGTTATTTTTAGATGGTGCACATTTGTCTATTTAATTTATGTTCCACGAATCCACCGTTTTTTAAATTTAGCACATAATGTAATAACACATAATGTTTTTCCGATGATGCACATGTTGACATGGACGATCCGGACTTTTGTGTTTATTTAATTTATGTTATACGTATCCACCGTTTTTTAAATTAGCTGTTACATGATTTAATTAATGTTCCACGTATCCACTTTTTTTTATTTGGCAGTAATTAGGCACTTAAAACCAACCAACACCAGCAAGAACTTTAAAAGAATATTGAAGAAATTATTCGAATTGTCATTGGAACAAATGAAAAAATTATTTTTACACCTGTCAAAATTCTTTATATAAACGAAAAAACTTGTATAATTTTGACATCAAAACAGTACAAACGTATTACGTCTCACAATTAACTATTATAAAGTGCGGCAATAATCAAATTGACCAAAACAATTCACTTATACACGTAATTTCTCCAAATTCACGGGAGAACCACATGAACCAAACCAAATTTTCAAAATCAGAATTAGAAAAAAAAAAAAAAAAAAAAAAATATAACTTTCGTAAATATAATAAATTAAATTAAATTTTATTTTTATTTCAGAAATGCGTGGAAATCTCAGATACAGGCTGCACAGCATCCAAGAACAACACGACGATGACCAGCTATTAATAAGACAAACGTTTTTATGGTTTCTTGAATAATGGTGTAAAACTGCATATTAAATTATTAATATAACTAAAAACTTGTTTTATGTAGAAAATATAATATATACTAAATTTAATGAATCTACTTGATTTTGATGACCTGCGCAACTTCTTCAGAATGGAAAAGAAAACATTCTATGAGTTGTTAGAAATAGTGAACCCATTCATAACTTAAAAAAAAATACGCATCTAGGCAGGCTGTTTCTGCCGAAGAAAGACAATTAGTCACACTGCCCTTATAATATAATATATGTTTCGGAAGATAGGTCCCAAAGACAAGGCAGGTCTCTATAGAGTTCAATGAATTCGCTGATAATTTGTTTTTCCCGCGTAGACGCCATTCTAGTTCATATTGCCCTTGCCTGGTTTAAAACAAGCGTCTACACTGTGGAATACGTGTTTACAACCACGGCATCCACACGCGGTTTATAACGCGAGTCCGCCCACAGAGGTTGTTGAAGGTCAAACGAATTTTTGTTGCAAACAAGTGTCTACACAGTTTTAAACCACCGGTGGAAACCGATGTGGAGAGCTTGTTTACAACAGTCTGGGACAGCTTTCATCCGCGAATGGTGGAGCTTCCTCCAGTCATTCCCACCTCATCCACCTGTACAGAGCTTACAGGTGTTTTACCTTACGCGAGTTGGCCTTCATGATCGTCTAGAAATAATAATGTATGACCCTTCGTTATGACCGATGTAACCCAAGTTCTTTTATTGGCGAATACTGATAATCTCATTCTGAAGCTAATTGTTCCTACCCCTTCCGAATATTCTAAGCTATACTGACGATCCCACGTGTAATCAAATTATATGTCTCTCAATATTCCTAGGAACAGCTCAACCAAACAACCTATTGTTGATCCATCATAAGAATACCCTGTGAGAAGACGAAATTTGGTTCCTACTGCGCATTCCTCTACCCCCGCTACGATCCCTCATCCCTGCGCAGCCCTCTCGGCTAGCGGAGCTGTCTTCAGTATCTATCTGACCGTCTTGTCGTGTGCTAAATATATTAACTTATTCAGTCCCTATATTATAACAAAATATTTTTTATGGCGATGATGACATTTTCAACTTCGGGTCAATTCTTGGCCGATTCGATAAATCTGTTACCACGTAAAATGCAATATACTTATTTAATTGTATCTCAATAGAGACGAAGACGCAAACTGGAAACTTAATATGGATGATCAAGGTGTTTACAGGACTTATGACCTGTCATTGGTTGGGTTAAGCGTACGCTTTATGTAATTACAACATTCCCCATTCGACCATTGTTATTATGATCATGCATGATAAATTTTGGAAGTTGTATATATACTCCAAATCCATACTTATCTTCACGTGTCAGTTTTAATTGGCCATCTATGTAGATTTGATTACACTTGTCAATCTTTTTAAGATTAACCTATATAATCCACCCACTAACGTCATCTATGGAGAATTATTTTCTTCTAATTCTTTCTTCTAATTCTAATTCTTTGGCATATAAGATAGGATTAATACTCCAGGCGACTTCTAAAAAACAATACGCTAATAGGCGATAGCCTTCGCATTGTGTTAATAAAAAGTAGTTTGCTAAATGCTAAAAATCATTCTCCATAGATGGCGTTAGTGGGTGGATTATATAGATTAATCTTAAAAAGATTGACAAGTATAATCAAATCTACATAGATGGCCAATTAAAACTGACACGTGAAGATAAGTATGGATTTGGAGTATATATACAACTTCCAAAATTTATCATGCATGATCATAATAACAAAGGTGGAATGGGGAATGTTGTAATTACATAAAGCGTGCGCTTAACCCAACCAATGACAGGTCATAAGTCCTGTAAACACCTTGATCATCCATATTCAGTTTCCAGTTTGCGTCTTCGTCTCTATTGAGATATAATTAAATTTGAATTAACCACGCACCATGGGTGAAAATCCAGGATTCGTATACAAGTATAGTAAGTATACATTCACAAAAATATTTGCAATATACTTATTTATATTTATTAACAAAAGATTATCATAAGTTTCAAAATAATATATTTTTATCTTCGGGTATTAATTATTATTATTAGTAATGAAATAAAATAAATCTAACTTGTGATGTATCCTAAATAACATAAAAATTCAATTAAAAGAGTGTTTGTTTTGCTTCAAATGTGTATTTATTATTTTTTTTTCATGAAAACATCAACATAAAATATTCGATGTTTACTTACATATATGATAATTTTTTCTTTAAAAACTTTCAATTAAGGCCTGTTAAAAAAGAATAAATGGAAATGGCTAGTTTTGGTTGAATAGGTCACGCTGAGTTTTTCTGGGTTGCTATCAAAATGGTTTAATAATTCTGAAAATTCGCCATTTATTCTTATTTAATTATCGTTGTCCTTACCTAAACGATAAACTTTTGGTCTCACAAAAGTAATTTCTGTTTTTTTCTTCCTTTTATCATGCAATAATTTATCTTTTGGGTGGTTGATATTAAGGTTAATTGTGTATTGCGGAAGATCTTTCTTGTGTTTTTTTACTAGTTTATCATTGGATGGATTAACCAAGTCTGCATTTTTCTTTTTAAGCACTTCTTTATCTGGTTTCACGTCGAAAAACTCTTCATACATGTTCACTACTTGATCTATAATTGAATTGTTCGGTTTGTTCTCTGCGTTTTGATCGGTGCTATCAGTATTCTGATCTTGGTTAGAGACCTCTGCTTCGCCACCTCCTTCATTTTCCGGTAAAGTTTGATCAGGTGAAGTATCTTCGTTATTTTCTGGATTTGTCTCTGTTAAGTTTGAATTTAATTCTTCCTCAGCTTGATCGGAGTTATTGTTTTCTGTTGTTGGTACCAGTTGTTCAACAGCATCAGATATCCCCTTCAAAATATTATGATATGAATTAGTTAAATAATTATAATCGTCATCTGATTCTAAATTGGTTTTATCTGCCTTGTGTTTCAAATCTTCAGTCTGTTGGTCCCTTGTGCTATCAAGAACATCTGTTGAACTGGCGTTATTGTCTTCGATCAAATCATTGTCTTCTGAAAGATCTGTTAATCTACTCTCATCATCTTCATTAGTTGAGCTGTCGTTGTTTTCTTCGTCTATTTGGTTGTTGTCTTCAATATTGTCTGATCGGATACCTTCGTCGCTGTTTTCTTCATCTATTTGGTTGTTGTCTTCATTATTTTCTGATCGGATACCTTCGTCGTTGTTTTCTTCATCTATTTGGTTATTGTCTTCATTATTGTCTGATCGTATACCTTCGTCGCTGTTTTCTTCATCTATTTGGTTGTTGTTTTCATTATTGTCTGATCGGATACCTTCGTCTTTGGGATCTATTAAATTTAAATTATTGTCTTCATTACGATCAGTTTGGTCTTCGGTAGCATCTGCTAAGCTTACATCATTATTTTCATTTTTATTTTTGCTTAAATTTTCTATTCGACTCACGAAATCGATGATGCTGCTTAAACTAAGATCTGGTAAACTAATATCATTGTTTTCAGATTCATCTATTTGATTTCTATCACCATCAATATCTGTAGAGTTACTATCTTCGTTGGGATTTGTCAAGTTGAAGTTTTGGTCTTCAATTATATCTGTTTGGGTATTGTCTACGCTTTGACTGTCGCCGTCAATAAGGGTGTCGTCTTCATTTGGGTCTGTCAAATCTTCTGGATTTGCTAGGTCTGGTGTGGATATTTCATTGGATACGTCCAAAGGCGTTTCAATATCTTGAACGCTCTCTTCGTTATTTTTTGCTTCCGGCATTTTATCGCAAATGCATTTATTGCTTGATGCTTCTGAACTGGGCACAGTCAGGTATAAAGATCCATTCAAAAGATTGTTGTGAAAAATCTGTATCGGGCATAAGTGAACACCATCTTTGGAACAGTTCGATCTATTTGATGATATAATTTGTTCAAGAGTCTGGCCAGGATTCTTTTCATTATATCGATCATTACGCAAGTTCGCTACGACATCTCGAAGAGAGGCAATAACCTCTGATAATACTTCATTCGAAACAGCTTGTTGGCCACTTCTGTTCTTATCTAGCCCGTTAAAACTATCAAAAACGTTGTTTCCTTGGTCTTGAACATTTGTTCTCAGATTCACATCGGTGCCAGAATCACCGGTTTCGCTTAAACTATTGGTCGCAATGAAACTTTCGCGCTGTCCGAGTTTTACAAGTTTGTCTCCAACGAAATCCAAGAACAATTCTCTTTTATTTGGTTCATGGGAGCTAATAGTGTCTTTACCTATTTCTTCGATTAGTTCATCCCAGTTATCTTGTTTACCAATGACGTTTACAATTTTATTGTCTTGTTTTGAATCTTTTGACTTTTCGTTTCTCTCCGGAAGACGGGGTGGTTTTTTAAATATTTTTAATGGATTCCATTTAGATAAACTGAAAATACCCCTTTTTCTTCTTATTGTAACGTCTTTCTTATTCAGTTGTGGGCAGTCGCTTAGGTATAAAGGTACGCATGTCTGGAAATAAAATAAAAGTGTTAAAATATTATATTATAATATATCCATTTTTATGAAACATTGTTCTTTGATCTTGTCTATAACCTCTATTTCGTTTTCTTTATCCCGTATTTTGTTTTCTATACCCACTGTGTCGCATTTCATACCCACTGTTTCATTTTATATACCCACTAATTTATTTTCTATAACTACGATTTCGTAGAAGTGAATGCGGTGCGAATGATGGTGTCATGAACAAAATAATGAAAGGATCATTAAGATGGTTTGGACATATGGAAAGAATGGATGAAGAAAGAATGGTAAAAAAATTATATGTCAATCATGTAAATGGAACCAGAAATAGAGGAGACCGAGGAAAACGTGGCACGATCAAATAAATCAAATATTGAATGTCAGCCATGTGAGGAGTCAGAGAAATCGACGCGCGTGCATGACACGATGTATGAATGTTGAGGAAGCGAGAGAAATATGTCAGGAAAGAAAAGTGTGGCAGTCCATTCTTTCTGCCTACCCCTTCGGGGAGACGGCGTGATGGTTAGTTAGTTAGTTAGTTACGATTTCGTATTTTACACCCACTATTTCGTTTTCTATAGGTACCCCCTAATTCATTTTCTATATCCACTGTGTCGCATTTTATACCCACTGTTTCATTTTATATACCCACTATTTTATCTTCTATACTTACTATTTCGTATTTTCCACCTACTATTTCAATACACATTGCTTCGTTTTGTATATCCTCTTTTTCGAATTCTATACTAACTATTTCGTTTTCTTAACCCACTTTTTCATTTTCCATATCCAATTTTTTTATAATCAACATACAATAGTTGTAATATATTCTCATGGTTAGATTACTAATTAATTTTTATCAATTTTGCTCAATGGAATGAAAATAATTACATATTTGTGAAAAAGTACATTAAAAGATTATTTTCGGACGTATATTTTTGCACTTTTCCATTAAAAACAGTATTATTTAACAGAAATGAGATCACTAAGAAGAATGTGCGGGAAAACGTTGTATGATAGCATACCGAACGATGAAGTAAGAAAGAAATGTAAGGCAGATGACTGCATCATGGATAAAATTTAAAAAAAGGATCCCTGAGATGGTTTGGACATATGGAACGAATGGATGAGAGTAGAATGGTTAAAAAGTTGTACACAAGCAGCGTGAGTGGAAAAAAGAAGCCAAGGACGGCCGAGGAAAACATGGCATGACCAAATTAATCAATTACTAAAAGGCGGTCACATTCGAAGTCGGAATAATCGACGTGCATGCATGGTACGATGTATGAATGTAGAGGAATCCCGAGAGGTATGCCAGGACAGATCATTGTGGCGATCCATCCTCTCTGCCTACCCCTCCGGGGGAATGGCGTGATGGTTAGTTAGTTAGTTAGTTATCAGTTTCCTGACGACCTATTGAGAGTAAAAAACAAAAAAGTGTCAATTCACCTGTTGCTCAGAACTAAAACCGGTACCCTCGGAACAATGAATTGGTAGAGCGGTGTCGTGCAGGCATTGGTAGTACTCCGTGCATACATCCGAGGAGAACTTGACCACATCTGGTTGATTGTTTTCATATGGACAAGTTATGAAATTAACCCATTTCGCTGGTAAACTGTTCCTTCGGTTCAAATGCAGGAGCCAGACAGCCAAATGATCTGTTAAATATACGACAAAATTAAAAAACAGTTAAAAAATATATATTTTACAAAGTGGACCATGATTTGATCCTTGTGGTACACCGCTACACAAAACTTCAAATGAAAGATTTAAATGTGGTAACATAATAAAATGTTAAATCAAAACAATAATTCATCATCATCATCCCGAAGTCCAGAGCGGGACGAGGCTGTCTTCATAAGTGACTTTCACTGGCTAGGTCTGATGCTGTCCATCTTAGGCCTGATTCATCCAGGGTCCTGCAATCATCCGCAGTGTATCCAGCACATCTTAAACTATATATAACAAACAAACAAAAAGTATTAGTTTACACATTCAAATTCATAATAATAACATTATTATTGTATAGTATGTTTTTTTTAGAGGTTTGGTTTTTAAACTGGCAACATTGTTTATACAGACTGTCAATTTGACAGTTAACAGTTGATTTGTAGTCAGTACATTTTGCCATTTTACTATGAATAGACTGACGTCAGAACAGCGCTTGTAAATAGTGCAAATTTATTTTGAAAACCATTGGTTCACAAGTCCACTTCCATCACGTCGGGGAGCTAGTAGAAGGCAGCTGTCCTAGCTGCGGAACATCAAAGAGTGGACAGGAATAACAAGAGTTCAGAACCTGTTCCAAGTGGCGCAGGATAGAGATGCCTTTGCTGCAGTGATCGCCAACGTTGGGGGGACCTGACACGGCACCGAAAGAAGAAGTATATTGATAAAATTGACATGAAAATAATGGAAAACGACAATGACAAACAACAAGAAGCCTGACCAGGAGAGCTGACCCCGTAAATGGAAAATGGCTAGTCTAAATAGCACCTAAGCTCTTTATACATGCTAGACTGAGTATGCTTAGATGGACTGGACATGTGGAGAGAATGCCGTCGTCTCTTTCACCAAAGAAAACCCTTCAGGGACATCTTGGTGGAAGGAGAAGGATCGGTAGGCTTAGACTCCGATGGGACGATGAGAGACTTGAAGGCCGCAGCAAGTGACAGAAGTGCTTGAAGACGAGGACTGATGGAGACCAAGGCTTAATAAGAGCTAAACAACCAACGTAGAAGAAGGCTAGGTGAAAACAAGTAAAAAAAAAAATAGCTTTGGTTAACGAAGAAAAGAAATTTAAATATATATCAATTAGTGAACCGTTTTCAACTGTTTCTCAAAGAAAACTGAAGTATTTTATTTTACTCTTAATTAGGCTTGAAGAGGGGTATCTGATGTTTATATTATTTTATCAGAATATTATAATTAAACCGAATATAATGCCATTATAAAATACATGGTTCGTTATTGTTCCTGTTACCTTAATGATACGCATAATCGATTTCACGCCGATTAAAAAACATAACTTTTTAAGCGGGAAAACTTCATTTTAATTTTTGAATAACTTTTATCCGTTTCACGTCATCTAGGGTATTCCAAAGTGAACGGTACCGGCCCCCGGATAGACTCTAAAGTCTCTGGATAGGGGGGTGATAGCAGGTCCAGAGATAAATTTGGGACATTAATGCAGTCAAGTTCACATTCACAAAAATAATAGTATAAAAAATCCGAATGACCCAACAAGCAATGGAGATAAAGATGTTAAACATCAGTCTGCGAGACAGGAAACAAAATGACTGTATCAGAGAAAGATACCAAAATTGCCGATGTAGCGTACAAAATAGCTTCATTGTTATGGAATTAGGCCGGCCATATAGTGAGAACAACGGGTGATTAGTGGACCAGACTAGAGTAGCGACCAAGAACCGGCCACAAAGCCCGGGCAGACCACAAACCAGGTGGTCTGATTACATCAAAGAATAGAAGGAAGTCAATGGCACTGAATGACACAGGGATAGAGAGTTGTGCAAATCTGGAAGGAAGGCCTATGTCCAACACTGAATGGCTAATGGCTGATAAATAAACCATTTTGTAAGTAACTTGCTTTCCGACACGGGGTGAAACATGACGATTAGTCGTATCTCACTCCATATCTCGAAGCACTTCCTCACAACGTATTGCCCAGTGTTTATTCGCTAATGTGATTATTATTCGATCTCTAAGATGCTCCGGGAGGTATAGTGATATGAGATTGAAACCAATATTTGCTATTTACACTTATATTTAAACACAAACATACAAAAACAAATACACAAGATCACTTATAAACTAAAGATGACTTACTTCTATTCGTTGGCCAACGACTTAAAGCTACTCCGTCACTGAATTAACACTACTTGATCTGATCTGCGAAGTCGTCGATCCAGCCGGCACGTGGCGTCCACACCACGAGGGAGAGCGAGGAGCGAGTCGGTCTGGTCTCCATCGCTGAGACAGCCGTGGCCAGCATCAGGTCCCAATGATGATGAGCTGACGCCATGGTTGCTGATGCCATGCGGCGATATCGCGATCTTCTTCAGAATCACTTCCCGGCGTTCGGTATAACACTTCGCGATCTTTTTAGACTATCTCCCCTACAGCGCGCGTCCGCGCGAGGGGGAGATGTTCCTTTCCCGGAGGCCGGTGATAGACTGGGGGCGAGAGCTGCCCGGAACTCTGCAGGGCGGAGGGTTGGATCGTCCCCTCTCAAGTGCGGCCACTCTCGAAAATTGGGCCCGGCAGTACCTAACTGCTTTGCGATACCGGGGCAGAACGCTATTTATTTTCACTCACAGAATTGTTTTTAAAATGTCTTTCATTATCTTATCACTAATTAAAATTAAACTTAACTAAGATCAAACAAGCCTCCAGAGAGAAAACGCCTTTTCGGTCGTGTAAAACTTGTCTAGTGCAACCTCACCTATTATGCCATGAAACATGGCTATATCAATGTCACCACCCTTAAATATATAAAAACATTTAATTTTTCGGATTACAGAATTGTTTGATCGAATTTGTACTAGTTAGGAAATGGCTAAAACAACATCGAATCTCAATCAGGTGCATTAAATCTCTCAAGATTAAATAAGCACTAAAAAACATCAACGATAACTCAGCTAAAACTATTATAAACTATTACAATTTTAAAATTCGAATTTGGTGTTTAGAAATTTCATCGCATATATTTTATTTACCCCAATTTTATACTGATCAAGTAGGTACTTATAGATTTTTTATTTCATTTTATATTAGTACATACACAATAGCAACATTTAGTTAAGATCATAATTGAAGACTACAGGGGAAAAACAAGGAATGTCAGACATGTCAGTAGAAGGTTAATTTGAATAAATTGAGAATAAAGCTAATCAAAGTCTATACATTTTTTAGCAATTAGCAATCCATTATCTGGCCATAGTCGATGACACACATGATTTTTGAATATGAAAATTTTACTGTGGATAGATACGTACAAATGCCGCTAGATGGCATTATTACATTTATTTTGAATTTTAACTGACATTCCTTGTTTTTCCCCTGTAGTCTTCAATTATTCTCTACATTTGAATTAATGTTTTTATAATAATATTTAGGTTGCCCTTGGTGTTTTTCTCTAAAACTAAGATGTTACTCACAATTGTATTCTTGTGCCGACTCTTATGTATGGACGTTCACATTCCTCGGTCTTCCTCTATTTCTTGTTCTGTTTATATCCTTAACATATTCATTTATTTTATTCATTCGTTCCATGTGTCCAAACTATATTAACTCTAAGGCTAAGAAATATTGAGCAGCCAGTTATAGCAGCCAATGACTCAATCAACAGCCAGTTGTGACCATTCCAGCGAGTGATATTCTGTTTCGGAGCACAAAATATGTCTGGCTGCTACGACAAGTGCGAGAATGATGAACACTTTTTGATGTTTTCTTTTGCTGGTTTAAGCTTCGGCATGGAACTGGCAAAACAAAGGTGATAGTAGAATAAATGCAGTAGAAATGAGATATCTTAGATGGATGATTGGAATATGATAATGTCAAATGCAAATATAAGAAGTGAATGAAAGTGTTATGAACGAAATATTGAAATTAACCGTTTTTAAACTAACTAACTAACCATCACGTCGTCTCCAGAAAGAATGGACTGCCACACTTTTCTTTTCTGACATATTTCTCTCGCTTCCTCAACATTCATACATCATGTCATTTCTCTGACTCTTCTATTTTATTTTATTCATAACACCATCATTCGCACTATCATACACAGAGTATCCACGCATTCGTCTAAGAGATCTCATAAAACCGTTTTTATGTTATGCTTATTTTGCAAGTTTGTTTGTAAATTGATTAAGATATTTTATTTTTAATTGTATCTCAATAGAGACGAAGAAACAAACTGGAAACTGAATATGGATGATCAAGGTGTTTACAGGACTTATGACCTGTCATTGGTTGGGTTAAGCGCACGCTTTATGTAATTACAACATTCCCCATTCCACCATTGTTATTATGATCATGCATGATACATTTTTGGAAGTTGTATATATACTCCAAATCCATACCTATCTTCACGTGTCAGTTCCAGTTAGCCATCAATGTAGATTTGATTGTACTAATTAATTTTTTAAGATTAATCTATACAATCCACCCACTAACGCCATCTATGAAGAATGATTGTTTAGCATTTAGCAAACTACTTTATTAGCACAATGCGAAGAGGCTACCGCCTCCTAGCGCACTGTTTAGAAGTCGCCTGGAGTATCACTCCTATTTTATACGCCAAAGAATTGACCAGAATATTTACAAATATTTGTGAAATGTATACTTATATCTGTATACATATATAAGTATACATTTCACAAATAAGATATTTTATGTTTACATTTTATTTATTGTTTCTTGAACAATGATGTTAAAACTCCATATTAAATAATTAATACGAATGAAAACGTCAGTTTTCTAGAAGTTTTATTATATTTTATGGGAATGACATATTTCGCCCTTCTAAGGCATTATCAAATGTTTAATTAGGCATTATCAAACATTTGATAATGCCTTAGAAGGGCGGAGAAAACTGTTGTTTTTATTCGTATTAATTGTTTCCATTTTATTCTATCATGCGTGACTCTAATCCTTCTTCTACCCCTGACTGGAATAATATTGTAAGCCCATCTTTTGTGGGGTTGACCGATGCGTAGTTTTCCTTCCCGTGGTTTCCGCGTTCAAGACATTGGATGCCCATCTTCCTGTTACCTTTCTGGGGACATGTCCTGCCAATTTCCACTTCAGTTTGGCAACACAATCCATCACATTGACAAGCTTTATATTATAAAATCTATTTATAGTTTGAACTGCATCTGAAGAAATATACTAGACAGACAAATTACACATTCAATGGTCCATTGAAAAACAACCGTCATGAAAATTAAGATGAGAAAACCAACTAGGAACAGAGGATGGCTCAAAAGTTTTCAAAAATGGATTGGAAAATCTTCCATGAACCTCATTATGACACTCATTAAAAGAGTGGGGTTTGCTGGAAATGGTAATAAACTTGAAATAAAAGAATATTAAAATAAAACAACAGAATAAACAAACAAGTTCTTTATTTAAATTATAATTTAACCTACCAATTAAGTATATATACTATATAATAAATTTATTTGGAATGAAGAGATTGAGTAGTTGAAAAGAAACATCTATAAATCACATTATTAACCCACAAGTGTCTGGCTTCATTTGCAGTAAAAAAAATTGGCCTCGACAGATGACAGATATTCCCAGTTCATAATAATACTATGTATAATTTAGTATTTTATGGCCGAGCCATAGAGGGCTCCCTCCGCTTACCCGAAGCTGTTATAGGCGCAGCTCACTTGGACATTCGTAGAACTATCACGATGCTGATACAAGAATTTCTCAAAAATAAAATTGTATTTCATAAAAAAACATTGATAATCAAGTGTGCGTCTTCGCACCTTCAAGTGCCATAGTTTACAATTTTGTCAACAGATGGCGTTAGTACTAATTTGCTATCTGCACTTGTACGCGCCGAGTAAATCTTAATGCATGGTTCAGTAAAATAGGCACTAAGTGCCAAAAAAATACAAAAAAACTAAGTATGCAGTTTAGTTCTATATATAATATAGAACAAAACTGCGTACTTTGTTTGTTTTTTTTTGTACTTAGTGCCTATTTTACTGCAATGTAATATTTCGACACATACGCTGAGTGAATGGCGCGACCGCATTCGAAATATACGGTATGTTTTTGTATGAAATTTTATGTTTTTTTTTTTTATAAACATCTAAGATGAAAACAAAATAAACTGCTTCGAAAGAAAGATCCTCTGCAGAATCTTCGGACCCATTAACATTGATCAGACGTGGAGAAGGAGATACAACACAGAGCTCTAGGATCTATACCAGGACGTCAGCGTGGTCAAGTTTATAAAGATTAACAGACTGCGCTGGTTAGGGCACTTGCATCGCATGGGGGATCTGGAGCTCCGCAAAAGAGTGGCGAAGAAGTGTCGCCTGAGACTGCGATGGTTGGATAGTGCCGTGGCAGATTGACGGGTCCTGGAGCAGCAAGACTGGGAGGTGGCGGCCAGAGACAGGACGGGATGGAGACGTTTCTTGGAGGAGGCCAAGACCCACCAAGGGTTGTAGCGCCGGAGAAGAAGAAGAAACATCTAAGAGTGTTGACACACGAGGATTTGTTTTCATATTGTAGAAATTCCATCTATATAGTCCAATAAATCATGCCATAATGCTATAATTTGACATTTAATTGCGTACATAGGTATTTGAAAATATGTGCGTAGGGGTATAGATAAAACGGAGCAAATTAACGCATTCAAAAGGTTAACTCATTTTCCACTTTAGTTAGATTAATAAGTCGTATGCACCAAGATCTCGAGTGTGGGTTTACGAGGTATTTATACTTTGATATTCGAGGAAAATACTGAAATAATCAATTATTACTAGCATGATTAGTTCGTAAGAAAATATCATTTTAAAAATGACATTTTATTCAAAATGGTCAACAAAGAATTAGCTTAGCGGTCTAGGGTTAATGGATATTTTTTAAACACATTTATTATGGACTAACAACTTATATGTCTTAACACTCTCAGTAATGAGAGTCCTCTCACGATACTCCCAAAATAAAATCGTATAAAAAAAATAAAAAAATAAAAAATAAAAAATATTCAAGGATTAATTTTATTTCAATAGAGACGAAGATGCAAACTGGAAACTGAATATGGTGATCGAGGTGTTTACAGGACTTATGACCTGTCATTGGTTGGGTTAAGCGCACGCTTTATGTAATACAACATTCCCCATTCCACCTTTTTTCCTTATGACCACCACGTCTGACAATTTGGAATGGGGAATGTTGTATTACATAAAGCGTGCGCTTAACCCAAACAATGACAGGTCATAAGTCCTGTAAATACCTTGATCAACCATATTCTGTTTCCAATTTGCATCTTCGTCGCTATTGAGATACAATTGATTCTTGAATTGATAACCCGCAATGGGTGAAATCCAGTTGTTCGTCTACAAGTATTTGTATACATTCAAAATGTTCTAGCATGATTTAGTTTGTAAGAAAATATCATTTTAACCTTTCCCTTACGGTGCTTAAATAAAAACGCGCATTCCTGTGTTGGGTAGTCAGTACGCGATCAAAAATTAGCGATTTTAAATCGGAAAAATAAAAACATTCATAGCTAATCCCTTTAATTAATTATAATTGAAGTCAAAAATTATAATAATTGAGATTTATTAGCTGAAAACATTTAAAAAAAACATCTGGCAACGCTCACGGAACGGGCATAGGTCCGCTCTGGTTGCAAGCCCGAGAGCTACTGCCGGCGACAGTGAGAACATTGAGCTCCTCCATTGATGCGAATATAGTGTCAGGCACTCACAGCGCTGTTTGTACGCAAATTTGTTTTCAATGTTCACAAAATACCTCCGATGTACCCGATAAATTCTGATTATTATTAATATTATTTTTAAATCAATGCGTAAATATATTATGGAGGAAAACCTAAAATCTTATCCATTTATTTATTATATTTATAGAGATATTGATGGTTATTAGGAGCAACGTGTAGAAGATACCCATCATAGGGAAGGGAGGGTTAAAAATGACATTTTATTCAAAATGGTCAACGAAGAATTAGCTTAGCGGTCTAGGGTTAATGGATATTTTTTAAACACATTTATTATGGACTAACAACTTATATGTTTTCAAACCATACAGCCATTATCATTAGGAAATCCGGTGGTGGTCTAGGGCAGTGCTTCGCATTCTTTTCTCACATAAGTTTCGTGTAGAATTCTGCAGCACACCAAAAGCTAAAATTCGGTCTGGACGTGGGCGTTAATCAGGTCAGGAGACATTTTTTTTAGCTCATCAGCGACTTTCGGCCAGTAGAAATCGTGAAAATCAGATGTTCGATCTTTCGCAAGGAGCAAAAAAAGCAATCTCTTCTGTTCTACTGGCCAGAAGTCACTGATGAGCTAAAAAAAAATCTTAGCTGATTAACGCCCACGTCCAGAACAAATTTAGCTTTTGGTGTGCCACGAGGGAGAACTTATGTGTGAAAAGATTGCAAATTCATTATGTATTTGACCGTGGCACACCTGCATCTAGCTCACGGCACACCGGTCGCGGAGCACTGGTCTAGGGGACAGAACCCTTGGCTCCTGATCCAGGGGACTTGAGTTCAAGACTGGACACTATCATATTCCTTCTTCATAATAATGAACTATTTTCTGTTCATATCAAGACTATAAAATAAATTCTAATGCCTTGTTTTTGAAAAAAGAGAATTAATCTTGTTTTTAATAAATAAATAAAAACTCCACGTTTTTAACACCTTAAGAAAAGAACAAGGTGCCTCCACGTTTAGTGTTGCTATAGCTATAATACCATCGCCCCTGGAAATTACACAAGTCAGCCGAACCTTACACCACAATGGCAAGAGAAGAAAACAGATATGGTCATTTTTAAGACTATCCCTACAAAATTAATTTACCATTGTAATGACAAAAAAAGAAAATCGGTCACAGAAAGACACATGAAAAACTTTGCCATACTTTGGGTTGTAGATGTTGTATATTTTTCTTTTTTATGTGCTTTGTATACAACTGTTTCTGACAACTCGGTCCTTCCTCAGTGATGTTATAAAGATATTTAAAATATTATAAAATTGTTTACAAATATGATCAGTTTTGACAGATGTTATAAAGATTCATTTTGGAACGTTTATGCTTTTGTTATAACAGATATTATGAACAATTTTCTGCTTAATCCTTACATCTAGTCTCAATAGATGGCGCTAGTGTAGATTGAACTAAAATATGTGAAATGTTTCTAGTAGCATATATACAACTTTCAAAAATAATTGTCAGATGTGGTGTTCGTAAGAAGGGCGGAATGGGGAATGTTGTATTACATAAAGCGATCGCTTAACCCAACCAATGACAGGTCATAAGTCCTGTAAACGCCTTGACCACCATTTTCTGTTTACAAATAATTTACATCTTCGTCTCTATTGAGATACAATTAATTTATAATGATTAACCCGTAATTGGTAAAATCCAGTATTTGTTTACATTTAAAAAAAAATATATTATGAACAAATTTAAAATTTAAAATAATAATTTTAAGTTCTTATTGGGGTTTGGGTAATTACTTACAATAAAGGAAATAAATCAAAGATTGGACTTGACGTTAAATTTATTTGATTATTTATAATATTTTCTTTATTTTTTGTTTGCTTTTTGAATTTCTAAAAGTTTGAGATTGCTCAAAGTTATATTTCTATTATTAACATGCAAAATTTCAACGCCATTTTCTTTATTAAATGAATGATGTTAAACGTTCCAAAATAAATCTTTATAACATCTGTCAAAACTGATCATATTCGTAAACAATTTTATAATATTTTAAATATCTTTATAATATCACTGAAGAAGGACCGGATTGTCCAAAACATGTCTGATATTAAATTTTAATTATTTTTTAATTTGGTGTTGTATACAAAATATATAAAAAAGAAAAGGCTATCTATACGGCAACCCTAATGTAATTTTTTTTTTTAATTTTGTAAAAAGAACAGGCATGTTTCAAATTCCCGGCCACATTAATATCCTCGATTTATAGAGAAAACAATACAAATTATATTATCAACTCGGACACATATTTTTCCCGTCGTGATTAAATCACTCCGTTTAAATGTCACTTAATTTTCCCTTAATATAAACGTTTCTTTAATAAGATAAGATGAGATGGTATGCATGTAAATATTAACATAAAATATAATATAAGATAATCTAATGATTTTACTGAAATCTCTTGATGGAAGTTCATTTTAAATAATGATTAAATAAAATTGTTTTGTTAACCCTTACCACTCATTTGTGCCAGCCGACATCGCTATATGTACGCTACAACTCCGCCGCTTGTCAGCTGGCGGCCGACAAGTTAAGACTTGCGCGCGTGGTGTATTTTCGCGTGCAAAACTTGACACGTGTCGTTGTTTCTTGTGATTATTCGTTAAAAAAAACATTTAATTTCATGTTTTAATAAGATTTTGACTGTTTTCCGTTTTTATTTTACTATAAAATAATCCTTGCAAATTCACATAACCTAAAATGGAGGGAACTTCGCGTGATATATCATGCAGAGGAGCGATTAGAGTACAAGCCCCACTTTGCGAAACTGGACAAAGGTTCTAAAGACTGTACTGTGTGCAGTAACAGAAAGATTCCAGGGGGAAAACAGTGTGGTTTTGTGAGACCTGTTCCAGAAAACCTGGTCTCCATCCTGGAGACTGTTTTAAAAAGTACCATACTATGCAAAACTATAAGTAGTCCATAATGTTTTTTGTGAAATATTTTTTATTTGAAGAATAAATCATTATAAATGAATTTTTAACGATTTTTTTTGTAACTACCTATCAATAAATTAATATTTTGACATTATTTAAATTTGAGTTGGCTGACAAACAATATCAAAAAATAATGGAGTGGTAAGGGTTAAAGAACTATTTTCCCTTTATTTCATCACCAACACCAGTCTGCCGATAATATCAAATATGACGAAACCGGTTGCTATCGAAATAGAGATAAAAGTTTTAAAAAACAGTGTTTTATTTAATTATTAAATAAAATATATAAAAAAAACACGTTAAATTTTAAATTCAATTCGATTTCCTGTCACTCTTTTTTCCCTCGTTATCTTCCAACCGATTCGGATACATCAAAGTCGGACGGCACAAGCTAACCAGGTCGGATTTTTTCCTTCCGCTCTTTTTACTCTTTCCCTTCTTGACATTCTCCTCGCCGCCAAAGTTCAGATCGAGGCAAAACGGCGTATTATCCGAAGCGGCCACGTTCTCAGCGTGCTCGTAGTCCATCGATTGCTGTGAGATATCCTGGTACCCGGACATGTGAGAGAGCGACGTCATTTCTTTAGTCAACGAAAAGTTTGCGTAACTATCTTCCGAAGGAGTGCTACGCTTTGATAACGTATCGTCGACGGCCACGCTGCGTTTTGAATACGCGCCTTCGATTGGTTTGCACTTTGAATACGCTTCGTCAGAACCTACGTGTTTTGAATACGATTCCGTTGAAACGTTTTGTTTCGAGTAAGATTCCTCCGGTGTCCTATTGAGATACAGTTCGGCAAACGGTTCTTGATTCTTGTAGCTTTGATTGGGCAACGAAGGGGGCATCATTTTTGGGGCAAACGGCCGGTGTAAGTCCTGGAGGTCGTCGTAATCTTGCTGATTCGACGTGTTTGAATAGAGGGATTGGATTATATTCGTCGCAATGGACATTCTGGATGACAGGAAGCCGGAATTGCCTCTAGGAGGCCCGAATTCAGGATTTATGTAGGAACGGTAGTCATTTGTCTGGGCTGCGGTAGGTCAGAACTTCAGATCCTGAAACATAATTAATAATAAATCAAATCTCGAAGTTTTAGAAATTGAAAAAGCAATTATGTAGCGAAGCATGGAACTGGCAAAAGGATGAAAGTAGAATAAATGCAGTAGAAATGAGATCTCTTAGACGAATGTGTGAATACTCTGTGTATGATAGAGTGTCAAATGAAAATGTAAGAAGTGAATGCGGTGCGAATGATGGTGTTATGAACAAAATAAGGGTGAGAAACACTACTATTAGAGCTAGAACAGGAGTGTCGGACATCATTGGAAGAGCGGAGTGTCCTAGAACTGTGACCTTAAACCCAGGACGTCCCCAACTTCGATGAAGGTACGACATTAAAGAGACCGCTGGTACGATGTGGATGCATGTTGCCCAGGATTGACAGACATGGAAGCAGATGGAGGAGGGCCACGTCTAGGAGTGGACGGATATAGGCTGATGATGATGATGATGAAGGCATTATCAAATGTCTTTTGATAAAGCCTTAGCAATGCGAATCAAATAATACCCATAAAACATAATACAACTTCTAGAAAACAGACAATTTCATTTTAATAACAATATATATTGGAAGTTCAATATTAAGTATAACCGATTTCAGATCTTTTTACCTTAATGGCTTGAGGAAGATCCGGCAGCTTCATATCGCGAATCTGTTGAGGCAGGTTCATACTCTTTACAGCTGACACAGCCCGAGCCGGAGCTGCCGATAGTCCTGCCTGTGGAAATGACAACAATAATAAAAACAAAAGAAGCGAAAGTGAATCAAATAGCACCTAAAAAATAATTACCCACTAACTAACTAACCAACACACCGTCTCAGAAAAACCTAACTGCCACGCAGTTATTTCCTGACATACTTCTCCCACTTCTTCAATATTCATTCACTCGTCTCGTTTAAATGGGATGTCCTGAACCATCCCGCGAATTCCCTGGACCTAGCACCTTCAGATTACTATCTCTTTACCTCCCTGAAGCTGCACATGGGTGGGAAAAGGTTTTCAACTGACGAGGAGGTAAAGCAGGAGGTGGAGAAGTGGACGAAGGGGTTGGAAGGCATCAAAAAGTTAATACCCCGCTTCACCACCTGCATTGAGAGGAATGGCGACTATGTCGAAAAATAGCTTACATATGTACTACGGTAACCACGTAATTTTTTTGTTTAAATAAAAAAATTGTAACCTACAAAAATTCAGTACACTTACTTTCCGGAGATGCCTCGTATATTATTTGATTGATTAACGTCCCACTTTTAATTCTATGTGTTCAAACCATCTTAACAACCCTTTTATTATTTTGTCCATAACACTTTCATTCGCACCGCATTCACTTCTTATATTTGTATTTGAAATCCTATCACATATTAATTCAAAGAATAATGGCATCGGTGAAACCGGACATGGTAGAGGAAGTAGATGATTAAGTGAGTTACCTCCTGCTTTTGCAGCTTGTTCTGGTCTTCTATCCTCGCGAGGATGTCCGCCATGTTGGTCTGCAGCACCATCCCGCCCATGACCAGCTCGCTGAGGATATGGTGCACGCAGTCCGCGTGGAAAATGAGGTCCAGCTCGCAAACATTCTCGAAGCACTTGTCCAGGGTCTCAACGAACACCTGATACACAAATCGAGTGTGGTTCAAAATAAAATCAATCGTCATTTTGAGAAATTTGAATTTTCATAATGAATAATAATTGTACCATATTTAATTGTTCGATATTAACCCTTAACGTACCGTGTTCAAAACAAAACGCTCGCTCCCATGTGGTAAGTTCAGTTTACCGCTAACTTTATCTAAATATCAAGCATATGACTAGATGAATCAAAATTTAATTTATGTCATCTTGTAGGGAATTTCATTAGGAATAGATCGATATCTATAACATACATGGATTATTTGAAAAACATATCATTATTAATTTTTTTCTGGAACCATGCGATTTCTGATATGTAATGCGTCACAGCATACGGGCGACTGGACATCGGGTATAAACTTGTCTGCGCGCCGCGGCCGGCGGGGCGAGGATAAAGGCACCTAGGCAAAATGTATAGTACGTTCAAGACAACGAGTACGTATTAATATTTGTCCCTTTTGGTAAAGTGTTAATATTTTCACAGTTCTGATATTATTAAGTTGCGTGCTGCGTTTCCGTCCACAGTCGGTATTATTACGTACCTATTGAGAAAAGGCCAAAGATATAATTTATAATACGTTCAAAACAGCGAGTAAGTATTTGTCACTTTTGATAAAGTTGTAAATATTAGCAAAACAAATTCTACCTTAACACGAATGAAGGTGAGGGCAGTCTTAGAAAATATTTTTTTTGGGATGAAGGAAGTAATTTTTTGCTTTTTTTTTATTACGAAATATTGAGAACACTTCAATGGAGGATTACAATTTTTTTTATAATATTAGGGTCCATAGGTTTTAAGAAAATCAACTTTAAATTGGCAGTGGAAACTCAATTTACCACATGGCAACGCGACGGTTAAGAAATATTTGAATGAGATATTTACAAAATTCAAAACTCCTGAAACTTTTGGAATGTTAAATATTCAAAGAATATTCTAGTCTATGATTTTGTCTTTCTGGAGTATCAGCCCGAAGGCTATGGCTCCCCCACTTCTTGGATGTGACTTTGTTGGGAATGAGGATATGTTATGTAGGATGGGGTTATGAGGGAAGGATTAAGAGGACATTAAATAGTTATAGTACATTATAAATTGTTTTTTACCACTTGAGTATTATATTTTTAAACGACTAGTTTCGGAAGCTACAGATGCTTCCATCTACAGGTTTCAATATAAACTAAATTATACTAAACTAACTAACTTACCATCACGCCGTCTCCCCGGAGGGGTAGGCAGAAAGAATGGAACGTCACACTGTTCTGTCCTGACATACGTCTCTCGCTTCCTCTACATACATCTTGTCATGCACGCACGTCGATTTTTCCGACTCCTCACGTGACCGACATTCAATATTTGACTGATTTGATCGTGCCACGTTTTTCTCGGCCTTCCTCTATTTCTAGCTCCGTTCACGCCGTTTACATATACCTTCTTTACCATTCTGTCTTCACTCATTCTTTCCATGTGTCCAAACCATCTTAATGACCCTTTCCTTATTTTGTTCATAACACTTTCATTCGCACCACATTCACTTCTTATACTTGCATTTGTCACTCTATCATAAACAGATTTGCCACACATTCGTCTTAGAGATCTCATTTCTACTGCATTTATTCTACTTTCATCCTTCTTTTGCCAGTTCCATGCTTCACTTCCATACATAAGGGTCGGCACAAGAACACCATTGTGCACTGCCATCTTAGCTTTTTACATATAACAATTATTACATATAACAATTATCTGTACTGATAGAGTTTTACATATAACAATTATTATATAACAATTATTATTATATAACAACATATAACTATTATTATATAACTATTATTATATAACAACATATAACAATTATTACATATAACAATTATCTGTACTGATAGAGGTGGGGGGGATTATGAGTGATTGGTGGCGGGGGTAAGTGAGGGGGTACGGGTTTGAGATAACGGGAACATTGAAAGCAGGGGTGAGGAATTTTGAAATAATATATTATTTATTAGATTATTATTAGTATTTAAGTTTTTTTGGATTTCTTAGTTTTATAAGTTATTCATTATTTGTCCTTTATATGATACTGGATGAATTAATTTGAGTTTATGTGAGTTAAATGAGTGATTTGTATCTATTATATGTTTAGCAAATTCAGAAATTATTGTATTACAGATTTGTTTTAGATTTATTATGTAGACGTTGAACGATCGAAATGTGCGCGGGAGATGCCTTTTGGTGGCGATGAGGTTCGCAACCCATCACACCGCGTCTCTCGCGATGGCGAAAAGAGAAGGATGGAGTGCCGCATCGATTAAAGTGTGGCAGTCCATTCTTTCTGCCTACCCTTTCGGGGAGACGGCGTGATGGTTAGTTAGTTAGTTAGAATAATAATTGCTAACAAGACCGCTACGATGTTCTTTGATTCTTATTCTTAAATTTCTTGTGGGGATTGTGATAAAAAATATATAGGACAAACCGCGAGAAGTTTAATAATAATATAATATATAACTATGTGCTTCCCAAGTTAGCTTGGGAGTCCAATGTGACTCCAAGGTATGAGTTGTCAGTCAATGTGTTCATTTTCCAAATGCCCTATGCGTACTTTCAGGATGCGTAAAATATATACAATAATTGGGTTCTAAAAACCTGCTATTTACAAAAAAAAAAAAAAAAAAATTCGCGCGTTAGTTAATGTCGAGGCTTACCTGAATTAAGTCTAATATCCCAAGCTCACTCTCGGAAGAATCCACGCAGAACACGAAGTACAGCGTGGCATAGTGGCGGTAGATCAGCTTGTAGTCTGACCCTCCGATAAGGCTGCAAGTTGGAACAATTATCAGCTAACTGACCATCACACTGATCCTCCGTAGAGAATGGGCTGCTGCACACCCATAGACACTCATAATAATATCAAATAATTTTTTTCTCTAAAAAAAAGGAGACAAACTCCAAGGATTTGAATCCCTTGGGGTGATTACGATGATTGATTCTTATGGCCATTATTATTTTAATATTCTTCCTGCAGACAAACATTAACTCTACTCTATCCTGGCAAACCTCTCTAGCTTCCTCCACATTCATACAACGAGTCATACACGCGACCTCCGTCTTCTAACATGACCAACCTTTAAAATTTTATTAATTCAATCATGCCATGTTTTCCTCGGTCTGCCTTGACTCCGTACTCCATTTACATCATTGACGTATACTTTCTTAACCATTCTTTCTCCATCCATGCGTTCCATATGTCCGAACCAACGCAGTGATCTTTTCATAATTTTGTTCATAATACCGTATTCCGCTCTACATTACATTCTTATATCAGCATTTGAGATTTTGTCGTATATCATTCTACCACACATTCGTCTTAGGGACCTCGTCTCTACCACATTTATTCAGCTTTCATCCTTCTTCTGCCAGTTCCATGCTTCGCTTCCATACATTAGGGATGTGACCAGAACTCCATTGTGAACGGCCTTTTTCGCTTTCATTGTTAAATTCTTTTTTCCAATAACTATTCTCAAAGCTCCATTCATTTTGTTACCCTGCAGACAATAAGTTAATTAAATATTCATATGAAGGACTCATTTTGTGGTTAATTTTTTTGAATTTGTAGATATAAAATAGTAAAACACATTCAATCATGCCATGTTTTCCTCGATACCATCACACCGCGTCTCCCGCGGGGCGAAAAGAGAAGGATGGAGTGCCGCATCAGTAAAAGTGTGACAGTCCATTCTTTCTGCCTACCCTTTCGGGGAGACGGCGTGATGGTTAGTTAGTTAGTTAGTTAGTTAAAACACATTGTATTTAGCCGCGGTAGGTGGTAAAATACAAAGTGTTTTATTATTTTAAATCTATAAATTTTAAATGGGTTAATTGTTCACACGGATATTGAAAAGTATCCTACCTTCCACCTTCCAAGAAATTGCAGACATTATCATCTCTTTTGGAAACCAGCTGAAAAGTTTCTTTGATTATCTGTTGCTGCATATCTTCATTCTGTGAACAAGACATCAACGTTAATCAATTTTATTGTATAAAATCTTAACTCTTTGGTTGTCAAAAGCCAATACGTCGACTTACTACCTCAGCAACAAATGTCAAATCTAGCAAATCGAAGTCATGATTTACAAAATAATCATATAAATTTAAAAAAGCGTGTGAAGAGTCTGTTAATATGACTGAAACGCAAAATGTATGACCAATGCGTACTTCCAGTACTGACATATGGAGCAGAAACGCTTACCCTCATCAAGTCGACCATAAGGAGACTCCGTGTAGCACAGAGGAAACACAAAAGAGCTATGCTACAGGGAAGACTCTCAGACCAGATAAGAAATACTGAAATACGTAGAAGGTCGAGAGTAACAGATGTCGTCGAAAGGGTGGCTAAGCTTAAATGGTCATTTGCGGGACATGTTGCCAGATTGGTAGACGATAGATGGACCAGAAGGGTGGTAGAGTGGAGACCCCGCAAAGATAAAAGAAACAGAGGGAGACCCCCCACATGATGGTCCGATGACATTCGAAAAATTGCTGGAGATTGTATGCGAAAGGCACAAGACAGGAATACGTGGAGAAGTTTTATTATTATTATTTTTGATGACTTATATTTTAAGTGCGCCGTTTTGTAAAATCAGTTACTACAAGGCACACTAGAAAATAACTGACCGAACAGTGCAGTCTTTAGAAGTGTCTTAAATTTAATGTCACTATCCTCATACTTAATACTAACATGGAGGTTATTCCACACCAACAGACCCGCGACGCTGAAAGCACCATCATAGAAACTTGCCTTATTGGCTCTGACTGGAATTGTTATGTTGTTTGCACTTGTTTCTACTGATCGGAGTGAGTTAGTATTTTTTTAGCTATTAATTCTCGTGCCTAAATTATCATCATTTTATTATCACGTGAATTCTACACCAGACCAAAGACAGTGCGACAATCACACTGCCATCACCAGGAATCAAACCCGGGAAATTCAGTGTGGCAGTCATAGCTTTTGCCGTATATTGCATTATATATCCTATATTATAATCTTGTATGAGTATAAGCCAGTGGTGACCTAACAACAAAGAATCTACTTTGAGAATAGATCTTAAAAATTATCTATAAACTCAGCTGCTGCAGCGGGAACTTGGGCGTTTTAGGAGCAACCAAGAGATTTGCAAAGCAAAGAAGAATTGGACTAAGCTGGGCAACTTTCGGAAACCTGAGCTACATCCTTAAAAACCGGAAAATACCGATCAACCTGAAACGAAAAGTCTATGAAGCCTGCGTTCTGCCAGTTGGTACTTATGGTCTTGAAACTGTTACATTGTCCAAACAAAGTGCCGAGAAACTACGAGTGACCCAAAGAGCCATGGAAAGAGCCATGTTAGGAATAAGCCTAATAGACAGAGTCATAAACGATACGGTGACAGAAAAAACAAAGGTCACTGACATCATCCACCGGGTGGCGACTCTAAAATGGCAATGGGCGGATCACGTAGCCAGAAGCCCAGATGAAAAATGGACAAGAAGACTGCTGACTTGGAGACCGTGGACGGTGAAGAGAAGTGCAGGGCGACCGCAACTACGGTGGAAGGATGATCTAAACAGACACGTCGGAATAACCTGGATGCAGTCTGCACAGGACAGAATGACATGGAAGCAAATGGAGGAGGCCTTTGTCCAGGAGTGGACGGGAATAGGCTGAGGAAGAAGAAAAAGAAGAGATTTGCACAATGACCCAGCAGCCCACATTTTACGGTTTTTGTAGATTACGTACCTCAATTAAATACATAATAGTCTGACAAATATTTGGGAAAAAACCAATACATTAAATACATGATCAAAATCTAACATATGTTTAAGAAAACTACATATTATAACGTATTAACAATTACAAAAAATATTATATACATTCATTTTAATGCAGATAATGTTGCCAAACAAATAGCAAGTACATCTTAAAATGGAGAATTGATTTGGGTAATAAAATGCATTTTGTTTGAACAACTTACAAAATATTGGTAGAACTTGGAAAGTCTTGGTTTTCCATAATTATTAAACACTAGGATGGCTTTAATCATATTGAAGCAGTAAAATATTCAAAATGTCTCAACTGAGACGAAAAATAGTTAATTTTATTCTAACGTTCTAATGGACACAATCTAGTCTGTACAATGACTTTTGACAGTAATTTAATAGACAAAACAAGTCATATTTGACATGTATAAATTTGTATACAAAGTACACAATTGTTTATGGTATAAAGGTTCGATCAGATACCACGAATACCATAATTGCTTAATAGAAAAAAATATGTCAGTTTCAGTAATAGTACAAGTTTATTCGATGATGATGGTGCATATTGTTTTTACTTTTTCATTAATAATATTATACGCTCATATGCTCCTCATTCTTTTTGGCTTTGTTGCGTAAAAAAACTCCTCACACCTCCCTGGTGTGAAAGGACAAGAATTATATGAGAAAAAACACACCGTGCATACGGCCTCAATAATCTTTTTCCACCCGATTCCATCGCACGCCTAATGCCTATCGTAATTCCATGTGAGGTTCAGGTAAGGTTCCTTTCTATGGCTCTAGATCGGGCTCGCTTTCATTTTCCAACCACAAGCGACCAGTCTAGTGTACCCCCAAACGATGCAGGCAGGGTTGCATTTTAGGGTGTGACCAATCCGTAGCCATTTGCGCCTCATAATTTGGTTTCTGGTTGATTTTTCGCCTGCCATGGCCCAGATCACGCCAATTAATCCAAGTTTAAGCTAAAAGATCTTGAATAACATCCGTAATAGACTATCCGTACAGCAAAGCTCGTTTAGATCTACTGATAAATATTTAGAACTTGAGCTTTCTCGAAATAATACTATAATACCATACAGGACGAAGCATTGCGAATGGTGCTCTTATACCAATCCTTATTCTATGTAAATTAATAATGTCACTGACAAAATAAGAACGAAAGCTGTGTTCTTGTAAAAATATCAAAATGTATGTAAACGCAATGCGAACGTTAAAGTTATAAATAAAATAAATATTTTTATATTAAAGTAGTATAGGCACTTGGAAAAAATGAATTTAGGAACAGTGATGAAGAAAATATATTGACAGTGTGAATTGAACACTAAAGTAGGGATAAAACGTGACAATTAAATTTCTTATTTCGGCCATGTAAAAATCCAAATAAATCGACGTGTGTGCACGAAACGATGAATGAATATACTGAGAAACGAGAGAAGAATGAACCATTTCTAACCTTTTTAATATTTATCTCAAAAAATATTTTTTATAAGTTGAGAAACATTTATTTCATTCGACTCATTGGAACTTTTCCGTTTTTATGTTTTTTTTGTCAAATATACTGGTTAAATAATTATTAAATAATTATATTAAATATACACAAGCGATATTGTTACAGTGTCTCGACGTTCATGACGCCATTTCTTAGAAGAACTTTCTAGAAGACGCGATTGCACAATTCGGTATCATCGTCATCATTTTCAGAATCAAGAAGCGCTTTCTAGAAGGCGTGATTACACCATTCGGTATCATCGTCATAATTTCCAGATGGTTAACGTGCGTCATCTATTCTGTAGACTAGCCTTAAGAAACTGGATAGGAACTTACTCGTATATTAATAGCTATCGTCGATCGTACGTTGGCCACACCGTAGCCCCGCTGACCACGCTCCAAGCGGCACACGTCGCAACTTGTTTTTATGAAATAATTTGTCCTCTCCGCCGGTAGATCTCGTTCACTGTGTTTTTTACGTCCTGAATGTTGTGTATTTATGTGCGGGTTGCTTCCCGGTCCTACAAGTCGTTTGTCGCGCTCGTTGCGAGATAATTCTCACGCGATTTCGGCAGTCCATTGATTTCCAATAAAGTGAGGAGCTTCCGTCGGCCGGGACCCTGCGCGCAGTGTAAAATACATAACAGGTTAGTCAAATGAATTTTGAAATCCATCTCGTGACAGGCCATGTCTTTATTTGGCGGTATGTGCAGCCCGAGTAGGTGTGCATCACATTTAGAGATCGCTGGAAATATGAATAAAACGCGTCGTATCTGGTTACAAATCTCGACATATTAATTCCGTTTCGGATGTAACAGGTGGAATTTGATAGCGATATTTGCCAAGTCTCTTCGGGGACATGTTTTTCTGACCCTTTTGCAAAATACTCGATTGTTTTTTTTATTTTTATCTTTTCATTTCGTTTGTGCTCCATATTTGCGAATCACTTTATGGTTACGTTATTAACTTGTGTGTTGATAAGCAAATTGATTCAAGTTTAATATCTGCAGTTATGTTTGATAGCTTTGGGCATGACATCTGTAGTATCACTGGCGTAGCCATTGTTGTGATGGAAACTTCGGGTCCCAATTATAACATTTGCGTAAATATTAAACATTGATTAGTTCTTACTTTACTTGTTCAAAGTTATATAAATAAATTAAACAATTATCTTAAATGATTTAATACCAGTTTATTAGTGAAAACGAAAACAATGTTTATAAATTAAAATTAGTATAATCTTAAATTTTTCGTAAGAGATTTTTGTTTAATTTGTATTACAGTATTTTATAGATAATTATTGCACATTTTACTGTATATATAGTTATTTATATTTGTAAACTAACCATGGCAGGTTTCAATAGGAAGATATCTTAACATATATAGATATCTATCTATATGAACTCATGCATTCCTGGTATTATATTTGTCATTTCATATAAAACTTAATAAAACACCCAGAAGACAGACGTTTTCATTTATATTAATTATTATATTTGTATATTGCACCGTGAGTGTAAAACCGAAACAAGTGCAAATATACAGTTTGGAGATATGGGAGTTTAAAGAATTGCTTGGAAAAACTGTTTTTTTTTTAATAAACCAATGATTTTCAGTTTAAAATAATATACCTATAAACCGAAAATCATTGGTTTATTTAAAAAAAAACAGTTTTTCCAAACAATATGAAGTCTTTAAACTCCCATATCTCCAAATTGTATATTTGCACTTGTTTCGGTTTTACACTCACGGTGCGATATATTGTATTTTACCTGTACTCAATAGATGTCTTAAACGTTAATATTGTTTGTAATGTCTGTTAAGGCAAGATTTGGTTTAATTTGAACCATAATACATTAAAATTAATTTTATTTTATTTATTGTTTCTTGAATAATGATGTAAATCTCCATATTAAATAATTAATATGAATAAAAACGTCTGTTTTCTTAAAGTTATCGCTTTTTTAAGGTATTATCAAATCATTAAAATGCTTTAGAAAGGCGAAACATGTTAATATTATTATTAATAATAATGATTTATATTTTAAGTGTGCCGTTTTGTAAAATCAATTACTCCAAGGGCGCACTAGGAAAAGACTGACCGAACAGTGCAGTCTTCAGAAGTTTCTTAAATTTAACATCACTATCCTCATACTTAATACTAACATGGAGGCTATTCCGCACCAACGTACCCGCAACGCTGAAAGCACTATCGTAGAAAGTTGATAAACCAGAAATAGGAAGACCGAGGAAAACGTGGCACGATCAAATAAATCAAATATTGAATGTCGGCCATGTGAGAAGTCAGAGAAATCAACACGCGTGCATGACACGATGTATGAATGTTGAGAAAGCGAGAGAAATATGTCAGGAAAGAAAAGTGTGGCAGTCCATTCTTTCTGCCTACCCCTTCGAGGAGACGGCGTGATGGTTAGTTAGTTAGTCTTAAAAAAAACCCAGATATTTTCATTTGTATTGATTAATTTTTATTTTTCTGATTCTTTAATATAGATATTTAAAATAAAAAGACATAAAATATTATCCTACTTATAGGAGCTATGTATGTATATTTTTTTAATCTAAATATGTTTCAAAGATAGTATAACTTCAAAACAATTCAAGATAAAGTCAAATGAACTGAAAAAATAGCATTTGTATTTGTCGAAATACAGTGTAAGCTTCTTCTTCGCATCATCATCATCATCTGAGGAGACATGATTTCTGTGTCACAGATCCTCGGATCTATTGAAAAAAGAAGAAGAAAAAATATCAATGAATGTTTTCTCGTTACATCTGAGATCTTGCTTTTCCCATGATCGTAATAACAGAGTATGTTTGTAATATCTTTTGTATAAATAAACTGATTTGATTGAAATGTAAACACCTTGGGATTTGTCTTTTTCTTTTTTTATATACTTTGTATATACAACAATATTAAAATTACATATCAGAAATTTTAGAAATGAAAAAAGCACTTAAAAATAAAGAAAATATTATTAATAATCAAATAAATTTAACGTCAAGTCCAATCTTTGATTTATTTCCTTTGTTGTAAGTAATTACCTGAATTCCAATAAGAACTTTAAATTATTATTTTAAATTCTTCTTCTTCCTTATTGTAGACCTATGTTGTCTGTTCTCCAGAGTGTTGCTCCTCCTGTGAGGTAGATTCCCAGCTGTCTTTCCATCTTTTAGGAGGTCTTCCACGAGGACGAGTCCCATGAGGTTGATTATGCAATGCAATATAGGGGAGTCTGGTGGAGTCCATTATTTGAACATGACCGTACCAGTCCCTTTTTCGCTGTTTGCTCCATCTTATAATATCCTCAATCTCACATATCTCTCTTATTCTGGTGTTCCTCACGCGATCTCTCAGTGTCTTGCCTGCTATCGTCTTCTGTGTCTTCATTTCGGAAGTCCTCAAAACTTGTTCGGTTCTTACTGTGTATTTTAAATTGATTCATAATATTTGTTATAACAAAAGCATAAACGTTCCAAAATAAATCAAAATTGATCTGAATTTTATAATATTTAAATATGTATCCTTATAATATGTATTACTGAAGAAGTACTGGCTGTCCGAAACATGTCTATGTCATTTCAATATTGTTGTAAATACAAAGTATATAAAAAAAGAAAAAGACATATAAAACATCTACAACACAAAGTGTGGCGAACATAGATGAAATCCTTGGGATTGCCTTAAAAGGGCTTTTTATTATCTTCCTTCTCTTGTCATTGTGTTGGAAGGTTTGGTTGACTTTGTGTGGTTTTCAAGGGCACCGGATTTTTAGTCTTGATAACATTAAATTTGTTCCTGATAGATATCTCCGACAGTGACAGCATAGATTGTTTTACCTAATGGCCATCAGAACTAACCTGCCTCTGGTGACACCGGTGGGAAGAGCAATTAATCTGCTGAACGCGCTCTCCTCGGAGATTGGCGTCTTTCATATTAGTGAAATTACGTTCAGAAAGCAAATACTCTTGATTTTAAAGAGTATCTTGTATTCCTAATGTCAAACCATCTCTCATGCGTTTCTGGTAGTATACTATATACAATATATTATTTTACCTGTTCTCAATAGATGACTTAAACCTAAATTTTGTAATGTCTATTGATGAAATAAACTGATTCGATTTGGTTACACGTAAAGACACTTTCCTTTCCCCTTGGGAGTTATGAATTTCGACAAAATTTTATATCGTGACATGCAATATTAAGTTTATTAAATATTTTTTTATATTTGATTCATTTTCCATAAAACTAACGTGCTATCAATCACGCCACTCTTTGGTATAGTTGCTCTTTGGGTTACTTGTAGTTTTTTGGCACTTGGTTTGAACAAAGTTCAGCCATCAGCTTGGAACAATCTCCCTTCACACCTCAGACGCATAAATGATCCGACAGATTTCAGATCTAAACTGAAAACCCATCTTTTTCATATTTCATACCCAATTTAAACATTTATACTTTGTTCTACTATACTTTTTAACGGATCGCGAAATTTTTGATTTTTAGATTTAAAACACGTCTTAATGCGCCTTTGAGGTGATTACATCACAAAAACGGCACTATAAAAGTTAGCATATTATTATTATTAATGTTACATTTTCAAGGTCATTGGTGTCAACCGGCACAAATGTTTCTTCTTCTGGTGCCTTGTCAGGTCAGCTTCAGCGAAAGCATCTCTGTCCTGCGTCACTTGGAACTGCGTTCTTAACTCTGTTCGTTCCTGCCCACTCTCTTATATTTTGCAGCCAGGACAACTGCCTTCTATCAACTCCACTAACGTCCCTCTATTTTGCACGTGATTATTATTATTATTTTGTTGATTCACTCTTTACATCATGACAGCATGAGCCAAATCAATGTAAATGCTATTTTTGACATATGATAGGTAGCTAATCTGTTGCCATTTTATGGTCACGTGAATCCTACACCAGACCAAAGACAGTGTGACAATCAAACTGCCCTTACCGGGAATCGAACCCAGAACCTTCGGGGTTACAGTCGATGCACTTACCACTCGGTCACGAAGGTCGTCGGCCGATTATCAGCCGAAGGAGGTAGTATCTTTCTTCCCTTAGAACATAACCCAAATATGTGACATTTCTAACCTTCACACTCGACAACAGCTCTCTATTGGCTCTGGCTCTCTGTAGTACGTCTGCATTACTGACTCTATCGGTCCACGGTATACGGAGCATTCTGCGGTATATCCACATCTCAAACATTCACTTTCGTAGTCCATACACAGTGCGAGCTCGCTAATCTAAACGCTCCGTTATCCGGAATACGCTGTAATCAGAACGATTCCATAATTTGCGCAATTCGCGATTTTAACAAACTACACCTTCCGAAGCTGTGAAAGCTTTCAACATAGCCATCAACTGGGCTGAAGAAGTCGTCCAGAACACTGAGGAATTGAGACTAATGCGTGATTTAACCAGTTAGGTTCGTTGATTCAAACGAAAATATCTGTTTTTTTCAAGGTAAAATAAAAATGTTAAATTATTCATTCCTTACCTAAATAAAAATGTTAAATTAAAAGCTTTTTCATAAATCGAAATTTATTTTTTTCTCTCATTTTTCTCAAAACACTCGATAATCCGAACGATTCCTTAATCCGAATGACCCACTGCACGATTTATGTTCGGATAAGTGAGCTGCCACTGTATAGCATTTAACCATTCTTTGTCAGAGTTTCAGGTTAAGATTAATAATAATAATAATATGCTAACTTTTAAAGCGCCGTTTTTGTGATGTAATCACCTCAAGGGCGCATTAAGACGTGTTTTAAATCTAAAAATCTAAATGTGACCGCTTAAAAAACGATCGGTTTAAAAGTATAGTAGAACAAAGTATAAATGTTTAAATTGGGTATGAAATATGAAAAAGATGGGTTTTCAATTTAGATCTGAAATCTGTCGGATCATTTATGCATCTAAGGTGTGAAGGGAGATTGTTCCAAGCTGATGGACCGGCTACCGCGAACGCTCGATCCCCGAAATTTGTACTGGGGCAACGCTTCGGCTCAACTAATCTTCCTATTGCTGAGGAGTTCGCCGAGCGAAGTGTGGATTTCCGTGAATTTAGGCTGTCCGTTATACAGAGTTCAGATATATAACTTGGTGCCATTCCATGTAGCGCTTTGAAGACTGTCCAGCAGAGTTTATACTGGATTCTTTCTGGACTTTTAAGCCAGTGAAGTTCTTTGAGATGTTGTGTTATATGGGACTTTTTTGGAATGCCTTTAATGAGCCTTGCTGCTGCATTGAACGCAGATTGAAGTTTGTTTATTTGTTGTTTTGGAATGTTTGCATAAATTCCATTACAATAATCAAGTCGTGACACAACGAAGGAATTTACAAGAGTTTTGAAAGTGTCATGGGGAATACTCCTTTTGACGGATTTTAATCGTCTTAGGTGGAAGAAACTAGCGCTGACCGTGTTATTAATTTGGGATTTTAGAGACAGATTTGCGTCAAGATAAACACCAAGAAGCTTTGTGGAGTTTTTGGGAACGATATCATTGTCAGCTGTTGAAATTGAGGAATGATCGATAAGATGTTGACGCTTTGCGGAAGAAGTCCAGAGAAATTCCGTTTTGGATGGATTTAGTTTAAGTTTGTTTTATGCCATCCATCTGGATATGGCATCAATGCAGTTGACAGTTATTGACGTAAGATGTTTGGTGTCATTAGGGTTGCAGAAAAAATAAAGTTACTGATCATCAGCATAGCAATGTGAGAGGAAGCCAAAGGATTCGATTATCGGAGGCCAAAGATTATCGTCGTAAAAGAAGGTTCTCTTTTTATTAAATGCAACTCGTGCATTTTATTACAATATCAAAATGTTTAGAGAATGTGAGACATGGACATTAAAAGTAAATACAATGAACCGGTTACAGGCATTTGAAATGTGGCTTCACTGAAGAATGTTCAGGATCCCATGGACAGACAGAGTGATGAGAGCTGCTGACATTGATCAAAGTCCGCAAGATTTCATATGTGGGTCACGTTCTACGAGGAGAAAAATATCGCCTGCTGCATCTAATTTTGAAGGGAAAAATAGAGGGGAGCAGGGAGAAGGCAGATCTCTTGGCTGCGCAATGTGAGGGAATGGACGGGAATCGGAACTGTGGAGGAGCTATTCCGGACAGCGCAGGATAGGGAACAGTTTACCAGAGTGATCGCCAACGTCGGGGGGATCTGACAGGGCACTTTAAGAAGAAGAATGTTTAGACATTTTAATCAAAACCTGTTTATTTATTACGATTCATTTAATTTATACAAAATCAGCAGAACAGCTGTTATTGTGTGGTTAATAACATATGTTTAAAAATGTTAATATATCAATTGAAGTATATCTTTACATTGTATTAACATCATGGTTGGCCATGCACCCATGTAAAGCAATTATCTCTGTATGCTTGTCCATCTCAATCAATTATTTATTGATTCAAGTCAATTGTAATATTTTTTTTATTGTCTGGTACTGTTTTGGTAAAGTATTGTAATGCTTTGTCTGTACATGTAGTTATTTTACTTTTTACACTTGTGCATTGAATATTCTTTTCATGTTTTCAATAATTTCAAATCAAATCAGTTTATTAACTCAAAAAACATTACAAACAGCAAAATGTTTAAGGCATCTATTTTGAGTACAGGTAAAATATTATAAAAATACAACATAATACCAGGAACGCATTAGAGATGGTTTGATATTAGGAAGACAATATACTTTTTAAAGTCAAGAGTATTTGTCTCCTGAACGTACCTTCACTAATATGAAAGACGTCGATCTCCGAGGATACCGAGTTCAGCAGACAAATTTCTCTTCCCACCGGTGTCACCAGAGGCAGATTGGTTCTGGTGGCCGGTAGGTAAAACAATCTGTGCTGTCGCTGTCGGAGAAATCTATCAGGGACAAAAAGACCAACACCCTCCAGCACGGCCGAGTTCTCGAAATATCCCCTGATTAATTTAAAGAAATGGGTAATGAGATGCCCATCTCTTCGAAGCTGTAAAGAAATGGTTCCAAGCATTCCTAAAAGAAATGCCGTGAGATAGAGCCACGAATAACTACCATACTCCCTCATGTAGAGATACCTCAGAATTTTTTTCTGAACCCTCTGCAGCATGACGGAATATCTTAATATTATAATTGGAATTCAATTATATCTTGTCTCCATCCACTGCCGGACGTAAGCCTCTCCACCCCCACGCCATCTTTCTCGGTCTCTCGCCAGTGTTCTCCAGACTCTTCCCGCCGTCTGCAAAATATCATAGCTCCACCTGATAGACTGTCTCCCGACACTTCTCCGGTCCAACCTTGGCCTCCACTCGGTAACCCTGTGGCTCCATCTTTCATCATCGCTTCGGCACATGTGTCCAGCCCATTGCCACTTCATCCTTGCAATGCGTATGCCTATATCGGTAACCCTGTTGCGTCTTCTCATCTGCACGTTGGGTATATGGTCTCTAAGTGAGATATCCAACATGGATCTTTCCATGGGCCGTTGTTCAACTTATGTGCATTGCTTCATTAGTTAATGTCCATGTCTCGCATCCAAGGTCATGGATGGTAGGAGGGGTAGGCAGAGGATGAACTGCCACACAGTTCTATATTCTCTCGCTTCTTCTACATTCACACATCGTGACATGCACGCTCGTCGATTGTTCCTACTTTGAACATGGCCGCCTTTGATTAATTTGGTCATGTCATGTCTTCCTTGGCTTTCCTCGATTTCTTTTTCCATTCGCATTACTTTAACCACCCTAGATATTTGAATGTACGTGATACGTTCACTTTGACTGTACCATTCTACGCTATCCCGTATCACGTACGCGCTTGAGAAAAAGTAATGTACCTAAAATGTAAAAACTATTTGGGAAGTCTTTACAAATATGATAGTTTTACAAGGGGCAGGCGAAGTGTGTGGTTGAGTTTTGACGTTTCAAAATTTAAAAAAATAAAATTAATATATAATTAGATTTTATTAATAAAAAACCTTTTTTTTTTTTCACGTTTCTAGGAAAATAGCCTGAAAGTAGGGCAGTTAAAAAAAAAATACTAATACTGTAGATTTTTAATTCAATGATATTAGAATTTATTTTACAATCTTCAATATGAGTAGAAAATAGCTCATTATTATGAAGAAGGAATCTGGTCGTGTCCAGGCTCGAACCCATGTCCCCTGGATCAGGAGCCAAACGTTCCTGATATGTGTATAGATTCTTGTACATATCTTTTTAACCATTATTCCCTCTTCCATTCGTTCCATATGTCCAAATCATTCTATTGACGCTTTCTTAATTTTATTTAAGACATTCATCCGCCTTACAATCCTTTCTTACTTCATCATTAGATATTCTTCGTTCTTCTTAGTGATCTCATTTCTACTGCATTTATTCTGCTTTTGCCTGTTCCATGCTTCACTACCACACATAAAGTTTTCAATTAATATTATATATTGTTATCAATTATTAAACAATGCTTAGCCGTACGTAATAACTCACGTACCGTCATAAATCACATTCACCTTGGTCTTGCTACAATACGTCGGGCAAACGTGACATTTGGAATCAATCGCTTGGAATATTACCTACATATTCGAGTGTTTCCAACTAACCATCACACTGTCTCGCCGAAGGGGTAGCAGAAAGAATGGGCTGCACGCTTTTCTTTCCTGACATACTTCTTTCGCTTCCTCAACATTCGTACATCGTGTCATGCATTTCATCATTCATTAACTTATGTATCGGCATTTGACATTCCAGTTATTCTGCTTCATCCTCTTTTGTCAGCTCTTCACTTTTATGCTTAAGAGTCGGAACTAGAACTCCTTTTTTTTAAATTATATATAACAGGTTTTTTCAAACCTAATTACTGTAACAATTTTTTTCCCCTATTATATTGATTCTCATGATATGTGATAGGTAGCTAAACTATCGCCATTATTATTGTCACAGACCAAAGACGGTGTGAGAATCACATTGCCATTGCTGGGAATCGAACCCAGGACCTTCGGTGCGGCGGTCATAGCTGTTGCTACTCTGGCATGAAGGTCGTAGTTTGTCGAAAATTAAGATGGTTTGGACTCGTGGGAAGAATGAATGAAGAAATAATTCTAAACCAGTGGTTCCCAAACTTGTTTGTCCCGTGGACCCCTGCTGATTTCTTTTATTTTGTGCAGACCCCCTGAATGAGAATGAGCTTTAAAAAAAAGGTCGCCGTAAACCTCCAAATCAATCAGGGACCCCCAAATCAATTTTAATTTTCCACGGACCTCCTGAATGATCCCAGGGATCCTTGGGGGTCCGTACGGACCACTTTGGGAACCACTGATATAAACAGAACGAGAAATAGAAAATATGACATAATCGGATTGATCGAATATTTGATTTTGGCCACGTGACATACGACATGCGTGCATGAAACAATGTATGAATTTTCAAATCAAATCGGTTTATAAAATCTCATTGCCATAGCTGGGAATTGAAACCGGGGACCTTCGGTGTGGCAGTCATAGCTCTTGCCACTCTGTCACGATGGTCGTTTTACGTTCTACATAATTATGTACTGCCCATGGATACATTTGTTTTGCGAATTTTGTATAACTCGGTTCGGTGATATGGAGTCCCCACGAGGTGAGATACTCGCTCATGTTAGAGAGGGTTCACTGAGATATCTCTACATGAGGGAGTTTGGTAGCTATCCGTGGCTTTATCCCACTGCATTCCTCTTGGGCATGCTGGGGACCAATAGTTTACAGATAAGGAGGGATGGGTGCACATTTCTTCAGACTTATCAGGGGATCCACCTCTATGTTCCGGATGGTTATCTTCGACAGCGTCAGCACAGACTTTTATCTCCCAGCATGCAGAACCAACCTGCCTCTGGTGATGCCGGTGGGGAGAGCAATCAAACTGCTGAACACGATCGCTTCGGTGATCGACATCTTTCATATTCGTGAAAGTACTCTTGACTTTGGAGAGTATCTTGTATTCCTAATGTCGAACCATCTCATGCGTTCTTGGTATTATATATTTATTGTATTATGATAGATGTCTTAAACTATAATATAATAATTGTTTGAAATATCTTTTGAGTTCCATTGGCGGTGATAACTTTTGAGTGCACCTTTTGCTCTGATGTGATTAACAACGATAAGGTGTTTTAAATTTTATTAGTTTATTAAATTATTACACACTTATTGCAGTAGAATTATTTATAACTTAAAACAATGGGAACGGGTAATGCCGTAATAAATTATGTTATATTTCTTTTAAGAGTGGTGTGCGCTTGTTTAAACGCCATAAGCATGTGAACGTGCGTGATATATGCAAATATAAGAAGTGAATGCAGTGCGAATGAAAGTATTGCCAACAAAATTTCATTTATTTATTTTTAACATATCTAAAGCATTACAGATTTTTTTTTTTCAATAATAAGTAATACATAATAGATTAATAAAAAGAGTGAGAAACATAAGATGCATGACAAATTAATAAAATAAATATACCATACAATTATAATACAGATAGTACTTCCCTCAGATGAGCCAAACTATCACAAAATATGTCAAACTCCGAGGTGATACGATTAAGCAAAGATATTGCTCTACCTACCGGCATAACCATTGGCAGGTTGGTTCTGCATCGTGGGAGATAAAACAATCTATGGCCCCTTTGTCGAAGATAATTATCAGGGACGAACAGACCTACATCACTCAGGATTTCTGAGTTGTGTATACAACCGCCTATCAGTCGAAAGAAATGGACACCCAAGTGAATGTCTCGTCTCCTCTCGAGTGACTGGTAGCCTAGCATCCCTAGCAAGAAATCAGTTGGAAAGAGCCACGGGTAATATCCATACTCCCTAAGATGGAGGTATCGCAGAAATTTTTTCTGCAACCTTTCCACCATCAGGGAATATCGGAAAATAACGGAAGGGTCATCAAGATACTTTGGACACGTGGAATGTATGAGGAAAGAATCAAGAATGGCGATGTTCTTCAGAACGAGGTTAAAAGGCGTAAAGCCATTTTAGAGCGAGGCCGGGACAGATGATTTCATTTGATATACAAGCATGAATGCATCTTAAAGCAAGATAACATACATTGTTTGATGATTTGTCCATAAATTCTATTGTATTCTCTCTCCGTGAATGTAGATATTTTTCTGTAATTATTTCTTAATACAAAATACAAATCTATAGCTGTTTTTTTTAGAGGTATACAATACATATTCAGAATGAAAAAAAATGTCTATGATATTGGCTTTATTTAATAGATAATTTTATGCCATTATTGTTTAAATACAGCAAAAAGTGTCCACAGGCTCAAGTGTACACAGAGGTTCATGGAAAGGCAGATACTTGGTGTGAGCTTGCATGACCGCATAAGAAATGAAGAAATCAGACGCCGCACCAGGGTTGCTGACGTCATGGACCGAGTGGCAAAATTGAAATGGCAATGGGCTGGACACTTGGCTAGACAGGATGGCAATAGATGGGCACCCAGGATACTCAGTTGGAGACCATGGGAAAATAGACGAAGTGTCGGAAGGCCACCGATGAGATGGACCGATGATATTATCAAAAGAGTTGGAAAATCTTGGATGCAAAAGGGGCAGGATAGAGACGAGTGGAAGAAATTGGAAGAGGCCTATATCCAGCAGTGGAGGGAAGAAGGCTAGCAAAGAAGAAGAAGAAGAATTGTTTAAATATGATTTCGGGCATATGAGCGCCACGGCTAGCTCGAATGAAGCGCAATCGTGAAATCCAATTTTCGGCAATTGTCGTCTTTGTGGATGCGTATTATCCACTAGAGTGTACGTGCTGCGAAAACGATCCATGGTCTTCCAAATAACTTGCTCGAATGGACGATTATGTCTACCGTAAAATGGACGTAGTGCACGATAAGTTTGGCAAATGGAACCATGATTTTCAAAATGAATTTGCACAATTTGCAAGCGCTGTTCTGGCATTAGTCTATTCATGGTAAAATGTACTGACTACAAATCAACTGTCAAATTGAGAGTCTGTAGAAACAATGTTGCCAGTTTAAAAACCAAACCTCTAAAAAAAACACCCTATACAATCATGCCTATGTCCTACAATGACATATGGTATAGAAATGAGAGCTGGCACCATCAGAACAAAAAGTCTCATAACTCCGATAAAGAGTAATAAATTCTGAAATAAGAAAGATCTGCAATGTAGATTATTTAAATGAGAAAAATTATTTAAATTAACAATATTTTAAGGTTTCAAATGTTATGCGCATAATTCTGCACAAGGGATCTGAAAGGGTTAAAATTTGTAATGTTAATTAAGACATGCAATTATTTACCGATTTTTAATCTATTATTATTAATGTATATTTTTATTATTTTGTTTCAGATTCAAATAAATGAAGAAAGATATGGACCGCATTTAAAATATCTTTTAACTAGAATTATTACTCTTCGCTAGAGAGTCCGTGCTTCTAAAACCGTAGTGCTATATCTCGTGACGAGTTTACTCGCTTTTTCGGTGCTTCTGTTCTCAAATAGTTCCTACGTTTAAATCGAACATACTGAATGTTTAGTCCCTTAAGATGTCTTCTCATCACCTGGTGACCGTGTGCATCTGCCTGCTCTGCGCCACACACTCTTCGTGCTCCGCCCACGATGGCCTGGCCTACGAGCCCGACGGCCTCACGGAGTATCGTGACCTGAGGCACGAGAGATTTAAAGAAGGGCAACCCGCCCCCGGTAAAGAATATTCTAACGTGATTTATCAAACTCCCGATATTGTGTACGATCAGAGTGTTTACAATAAATTAAAAGACGTCAATTACGATCGAGATTATCACGCGGAACGAATCAATAATGCCGCGTTTCGAGGTCACAAGAGGCTCAGAACGAACGTGGATGATTTTAATAACCGCGCAAAGAGTAGAATCGATAAAATAGAACGAAACATCGTCCAAGATCAAGTTGATAGAGACATATCACAGAGAATCGAAGATATTGAGAGGCGTGTCGGTGCCAATCCGCACGTCGAACGTTCCGTTATGGACAGCTTAGGTTTAAGCCACAGCCTTGGAAGCGATGGTCTGGCGGGGTCAAGACCCTTCGCCGGCGATCGCGATAGCTTTAAGTACGACGTCGGGACGGACTATTCGAGACACCACGCAAAGGCTGCTCATGTCGCCGACGGTGAAGACAGCAATTTCAAAAGAAGACGCCGCGACACCCACGCGTCACCCGACGCAGATGCAAACAGTTCCAAAAGTGATACATCGAATGCGACGCGGTGCAACCTCAAAGACTGTATGCTCAAGAACATCGATGTAGACTTCTACATAAAGAAGTTGTTTGTGCGGTTTGGCGACCGGGAGAACATGATGATGGATTTGAAGGGGTTCGAGCAGATGCTGAAGGAGCTTGGTCTGGACCGGATGGTCCTGGACCACACCCGACAGCCTCCCATCGAGATTGTTGTAAATGGAGAGAGATCAAACTCGTCAAATGTGATGGTAAGTTTCATATCATAGCTGCAAGCGTCAAAAATGGTATATTTTATGCATCTTAAGAATGGGGTACAGCTCGAAAGATCTACATCCGGGGTGTGCTGTTTGATGATTCAATTAGCTTTTAATATTCACATAGTTACTGTAATGTTATGTATGAAAGAGCGGAAAGGGTTGGATGTAGGTGCCAAAATGAACGGAGTGTCAGTAAACTGTCTCTTGTATGCGGATGACGCTGTCCTGCTTGCAGACAACTAGCATGAACTACAAGTCCTGGTGAATAGTATGTATGAAGTGGTGAATAGTATGCGAAATGATCTGATGATGAAATGAAGTCCAAGGTAATAATTTTTAAAAAACAAGAAATCATGACAACAACACATGAAGAATGAATGAATAAAGAATGGTAAAAAAACCATATGTTAACAATGTAAATGGAACTAGAAATAGAGAAAGACCGAGGAAAACGTGGCACGATCAAATAAATCAAACATTGAATATCAGCCACGTGAGGAGTCGAAGAAATCGACGTGCATGCATGACACGATGTATGAATATTGAGGAAGCGAGAGAGATGTCGGGAAAGAAAAGTGTGGCAGTCCATTCTTCCTGCCTAACCTTTCGGAGAGACGGCATGATGATTAGTTAGTTAAAAAAAATAGTGAAGAGAAAATAAATAAAAGAGTGTTAAAAATTCTTCTTTCAAATTAACAATGGAATTCCACAGCCTTAACCATCAATAAAGTTATTTAATATTAATCAAATTATAGCACTGTTTTGAACTCTTGAACTTTTAATCAGAGAATAATGAAATTTGATGCGTATGTTTGCTTGCATAACTAATCTCCCACGTTCTTTGCAGTGTGCCACCAGCGTCGACCTCCTCACGAGTCTGGCGCGCTCCTATCAGCCGCACGACCATGCCCACGACCACGGGCACGACCAATCCGCTTCCAATAAGTCCGTCGACGCCCTCAGATCCGACCTGATGCTCAATTCTAGGCTGCTCACGCGCTTATGCCCCATACTGCTTTATCAGAAGGTGGCGCCGACCTCGTACGAACGCGAGGGCTGCGTCGTCGCAAGGGAGTATCCGAAAATAAGCGGGGAACGCAAATTGGATTCCGCGTATAAGAATTACGATGATGAAGAGATCGTCGAAGCACCGCCGCAGAACCGTACGGCCGTTTGGGCATACTCTTCGTTGTGCATACTAGCAATCAGCGCGTGTGGACTGCTCGGCGTCGCGGTCATACCAATTATGCACCATCAGTATTATCAGCAGATCTTGCAGTTTCTAGTGGCTTTGGCTGTAGGGACATTGTGCGGAGACGCCCTGTTGCATCTGCTTCCGCACGCACTGTCCACAGAAGGGCATGGTCACGGAGGTGAGCATTCTCATAACGATAGCATGTGGAAGGGTCTCGTTGCGATGCTTGGAGTCGTGTTCTTCTACTTCACGGAGAAGTGCTTGATGCTCATAACCGAGTGGAGAAAGAGGAGAATGCGTAGCGATAACGAGAAAAAAATCCCGTCGCGAGTGCGCGTCATGAGAAACGATATCGGATGCTTAAAAGGATCCGGCAGCTGTAGCTCTAGAAATGGAAAGGACGGCTTCATCAAAATACCCGGATTGAACTTTAAACCGGGCACGAATAATAAAAACGACGAAGCGAATTCGCAAATCGCCGTTCCGGGATCCGGTAAAATATGCAAACACAAATATTCCGAATATCCTTATTGTTACGACGAGATTGCGACGGAGACGCTGGACGATCACCACGTCGCAAAGTCTCAAAAGAAGACCGAGGAGCGCTTGAGCGTCGTGTCTTCGAATGCCCTGCGCGATCAGGACAACTGCGAGGCGGACGTCAACGATTCTCTGCTGTCTGGAGACTCCAAGAGCAGGGCGGTGTGCGCTCGCGTGGCCGCCGCGCTGCACGGAGACGCGGACGGGGACGGCGCCGCCGTGGAGAAGGTGCACGAGGCTAACGGGAAGAAGAGATCGTCGGGGATCATAATGGACCGCCACGTGCGATCCAGAAGTGCCGACCGCGCTACCGACTATCTCGAGCTGAACAAGCTGTACAAACCCGAGGAATATACTGTCATTTTGAGGTATTTTGTTATTTATATATATATTATTAACCATAGTAGATGAAATTTATTTATATCTAAAGTACAATGCTGTTCTTGTACCTACCCTTATGTATAGAAGCGAAGCATGGAACTGGCAAAAGAAGGATGAAAGTAGAATAAATGCAGTAGAAATGAGATCTCTTAGACGAATGTGCGGATACTCTGTTTATGATAGAGTGTCGAATGAAAATATAAGAAGTGAATGCGGTGCGAATGATGGTGTTATGAACAAAATAATGAAAGGATCATTAAGAGAGTTTGGACATATGGAAAGAATGGTATAAAATGCATATTTTAGCGATGTCCTTCGTGGCCGTGTGGTAAGTGCATTTACTGCCACCCAGAAGGTTCCGGGTTCGATTCCCGGCGAGGGCAGTGTGATTGTCACACTGTCTTTGGTCTGGTGTAGAATAGTAAAATGGCGATATTTTAGCCACCTATCACATGTCATGAGAATCATTATGATAGCTATAATACCCTTTACATGGATTTGGCTCTTGCTGTCATGATGTAAAGAGCGATTCAACAAAATAATAATAATAATAATAAATGGAACTAGAAATAGAGGAAGACCGAGGAAAACGTGAAAACGTGGCACGATCAAATAAATCAAATATTGAATGTCGGCCACGTGAGGATTCAGAAATCGACGCGCGTGCATGACATGATGTGTGAATTTTGAGGTAGCTAGAGAAATATGTCGGGAAAGAAAAGTGTGGCAGTCCATTCTTTCTGCCTACCCCTTCAGAGAGATAGCGTGATGGTTAGTTAGTTAATTTTGCTAAAAATTGGAAGAACTCATCAATAATAAGAAGTGATCTTATTAACAGCAATTATATAGTTATCATCCTTCTTGCAGATGCCTATTCCATCCCCGGGAGATGCCTATTGGTGGCGATGAGGTTCGAAACCCATCACACCGCGTCTCCCGCGGGGCGAAAAGAGAAGGATGGAGTGCCGCATCGGTTAAAGTGTGACAGTCCATTCTTTCTGCCTACCCTTTCGGGGAGACGGCGTGATGGTTAGTTAGTTAGTTAGTCATCCTTCTTTTTCCAGAGCAAAGTTTCACTTTTATATATGAGCATATCTCCGTTCAAGTAGAATATAACAAAATTCCAATTTTCAAATTAATACAATGTCGCCTTTGTCGCGGTTTGTCGATTTATTTTTTGTCACTCGATCAACAAAAGGTCTCTTCTTATAAAGGTCGCACGAATAAAAAGGGAGGCGCAATGACCTACACACCGCTTCATTTCCTGAATAGTTTTTTTTTTTTACTATTGGCCTTCATACTGCTTCACTTCCCGTTGCTTATGCAAAAAATCTGCTGACTAATCGATAATAAAAAACATTTTTTTTACAAATACCTGATATTGTTTGCTTTGAATTAGCTTCATAATATCTGGAAGGATAAGCAGAGAAAATAGACCTTCACACATAACAACAACAATGGTGTTATGAACAAAATAATGAAAGGATCATTAAAATGGTTTGGACACATGGAAAGAATGAATAAAGAAATAATGGTAAAAAAGTATATGGGTGTTTTTCAAAAAGTGTGCTCGTTGCGTAATAATTCCACTACGTCACATTTGGCGTTCCACTAATACATCACGTCGCGTAGTGGATGTGACGTATGATGCCAGTATTGAAACAAACTCCAAAATGCAGGTTTATGAATATGATTTTACTAAATATTACATTGAATTCAGATTCTAGATGTCGGTCATTTTTACCCATGAAAAGCTGTAAGTCAAACAATCAATACTTACATTATAGAATCACGTTCGTAGTGGAAAATAAAAACAGCACGTCGTGACGCCCGACCACTATTTCACATAACATAATGCGACTGGTGTCAATTTACGAACATGGCGACCGTTGACGAGCTATAAAATGTTGCCATCAATCAAATATATACTTAGTTTATAGTAAATTTTTCGTTTAAATCAGTATATCGACGTAGCGTATACGGAATTTTCCACCAACGTCGTTTTGAGTGACTAAATAAAAACAGTATTTTATATTATTTTGAACTCTAATACGCTGTTATCTAGGAATATTATTGAATCTGGATCATATAATCCTTCCAAATAACATAAAACTCTTGGACAAGAAGTAGCTTATCAATGAATATTTTTCGTTTATAAAGTGCAAAAGGAGCGTGGGACACTAGAAAAATCACCACTTTTCTATCGTATATTCCCAATAATTAAGCAAAATAAACAGATATAAGTACTTTTGGATATGTGAATAATCAATTTGTGAGTTATTCTGTTGTTTTGAGATATAAAAAAACAGTTTTAAAATCAATAGCCTGCAGAATTACCTCGAAAGTCATAGGACATGTAATTTTCGAGTAAACATTTTATTTGAAAAACACCCATATGTTAACGATGTAAATGCAACTATAAATAAAGGAAGAACGAGGAAAACGTGGCTCGATCATGTAAATCAAATATTGAAAGACGGCCACGTGAGGAGTCAGAGTAATCGATGGTTAATTGGTTAGTTAGTTAGTTTAGTTCATAAAAGGGCGCATTTTCTACAGCGCCCTTGAGATGAGTAATTCATAAAATTGCCAACAACAACAACAATCCATCACGCCGTTTCACCGCAGGGGTAGGCAGAGAGAATGCTCCGCCACACTACTCTATCCTGACACACCTCTTTAGCTTCCTCCACATTCATACCGCGAGTCATAAACGCACGTCGATTCTTCCGGCTTCTAACATGACCAACTTTTAAATTTTGATTAATTGGGTCTTGCCATGTTTTGCTCGGTCTACCTCGACTCCGTACTCCATTTACATCGTTAATGTATACTTTTTTAAACATTTTTTCTTCACCCATGCGCTCCATATGTCCGAACCAAAGCAGCGATCCTTTCATAATTTTATTCATAATACCTTATTTCGCTCTACGTTCCTTACCGCCACACTATCTATCATTATATACTTCTCTAGCTTCCTCTGTATTCATATAGCGAATCATACACATGCCGATTATTCGGACTTTTAATTTGGCCAAATTTGATTGATTCGGTCATGCCGTGTTTTCCTCGGTCTTCCTCGATCCGTTCTCTATTTGAAATTTTAACGTATACTTTCTTAACCATATTTTCTTCTACACACACACACGACACACCTTTCTAGCTTTCGCCACATTCATACAGCGAGTCATACATGGACGTTGACCTTTAAAATTTGATTGATTTGGTCATGCCATGTTTTCCTTGGTCTTCCTCGACTCTGTACTTCATTTACATCGTTAAGGTATACTTTCTACAACACACATGACACAATTCATCTAGCTTCCTCGACATTCACACAGCGATTCATACACGTGTGTCGATTCTTCCGAGTACTAATATGGCAGACTTTTAAAATTTCATTGATTTAGTCTTGTCGTGTTTTCCTCGGTCTTCCTCGACTTCGTACTCCATCGCATTGTTGATGCACATTTTCATAACCATTCTTTCTTCAATACACGACACACCTCTCTAGATTCGTTAGGCCATGTGAAGAGTTGAAGAAATCGACGTGCGTGCATGACACGATGTAAGAACATACAGGAATTAATCCTTTCCGGTCCACAAAAAAAATTTTCAACCAGGTCCACAATAGATTTACAGAATTACAACAACAGAACAATACATCCAGGTTTTTTTTTTAACCCTTAACGTACCGTGTTCAAAACAAAACGCTCGCTCCCATGTGGTAAATTCAGTTTACCGCTAACTTTATCTAAATATCAAGCATATGACTCGATGAATCAAAATTTAATTTATGTCATCTTGTAGGGAATTTCATTAGGAATAGATCGATATCTATAACATACATGGATTATTTGAAAAACATATCATTATTAATTTTTTTCTGGAACCATGCGATTTCTGATATGGAATGCGTCACAGCATACGAGCAACTGGACTACAAGTATAAACATGTCTCCGCGCCGCGGCCGGCGGGCGAGACTTTACGAGATTTTACGTATGATAAAGGCACCTAGGCAAAATGTATAGTACGTTCAAGACAACGAGTACGTATTAATATTTGTCCCTTTTGGTAAAGTGTTAATATTTTCACAGTTCTGATATTATTAAGTTGCGTGCTGCGTTTCCATCCAGTCGGTATTATTACGTACCTATTGAAAAGGCCAAACATATAATTTATAATACGTTCAAAACAGCGAGTAAGTATTTGTCACTTTTGATAAAGTTGTAAATATTAGCAAAACAAATTCTACCTTAACACGAATGAAGGTGAGGGCAGTCTTAGAAAATATTTTTTTTTGGGATGAAGGAAGTAATTTTTTGCTTTTTTTTTATTACGAAATATTGAGAACACTTCAATGGAGGATTACAATTTTTTTTATAATATTAGGGTCCATAGGTTTTAAGAAAATCAACTTTAAATTGGCAGTGGAAACTCAATTGACCACATGGCAACGCGACGGTTAATAAAACTATTTGTTTACAAATAATTTTTTGAAAGAATGGAATAATGCTCTAATTATTACATTTTATACACAAATAGTTTGAATTCTATGTTCACTTCCTTTATATATTCTTCATCACTACTTTCAAACTCGTTGTCAATGCGTTTTTTGTAATTCTAGGCATTTTAAAGTATACCGCTATCCTCATCCCAGTATACCGCTACACTAAATACGATAAGAAAAAAATGTGTTTGCTTGTATTTTGACACTAAACTGATGAAAATGTCGAATGACATTCGACATAGGACTCACTGGAATAAAGTCGATGTCGAATGTCATTGGACATAGGACCGTAAAGGGTTAAGATAAGCATGTCAGGAAAGAACAGTGTGATAATTCGTTCATATAGATTAGTTACTCGTACTGCATACATTGTGATCTGGTCACGGTTGTATCTTGGTTTTTGATCTTCGAGATGACTAATTTCTGTGGAATATCGCAGGGAACACTCGCAGACCCATCACGGACACTCCCATTCTCATGGCCATGTGCACTCCCCTCCGTCCAGCCTCAGCTCCGTGGTGTGGATGGTCATCATGGGAGATGGTCTGCACAACTTCACGGACGGCATGGCCATCGGTATGTCCATTTATTTTATTTTTCAGCATTACTCTAACTTGTAAATCAAATCGATAACTTGAATGTATAACTTTGGCTTCATTTAATTTATTTGAAGAAAAATCACAAATATTACAGACGTATAATTCCATATCGTTTGCAATTACATTATAAAAATTTATATGAGAAGCATAAAAAAAAACATTAAGATTAAGGAAGTAGAAAGAATCGTAACATTGATATTGCATCCCTGAGGCAACTCACACTACCACGAAATATGTCAACCTCCGAGGCGACCCGATTGAGCAATAAGATTGCCCTATCCACAGGCATAACCATTGGCAGGTTGGTTCTGTAGTACGTCTGCATGACACGTCTGTGGTCCACGGTATACGGAGCATTCTGCGGTATATCCACATCTCAAACGCCTCCAACCGGTTCAATACTTGCACTTTTAGAGTCCAGAGTCAGAGTGGAGATTTGGACCTTCAAAGTGAACACAATGAACCGTATAGAAGCATTTGAAATGTGGCTCCATCGCAGAATGTTGCGGTTCCCATGGACAGACATGGTCACCAACAATAAGGTGCTACATATGCTAGAGTTGAAAGATAATTGTTGTTTAATATAAAGACTAGAACAATATCTGCGATGATTTAAATTTTTGATTTTTTTCAGGAGCGGCATTCTCCAGTAACATCGCTGGAGGATTCTCTACTGCCATTGCTGTTCTTTGCCACGAGCTCCCTCATGAAATTGGTAAAACTTTTATTTTATTGAAAATTGGAAACATGCTCGCTTGTTTTATTGAAAACCGGAGCCGTGCTAATCTATTTTATTGAAAATAGGACCCATCATCATTCACTGAGTCCCACTATTTGATTTTTTCAAGAATTAATTGTATCTCAATAGAGACGAAGATGCAAATTGGAAAGAGAATATGGTTGATCAAGGTGTTTACAGGACTTATGACCTGTCATTGGTTGGGTTAAGCGCACGCTTTATGTAATACGACATTCCCCATTCCACCTTTTTTCTTATGACCACCATGTCTGACAAACTTTTTGGAAGTTGTATATATGTTAAAGTCCTATGCCAGATATTACATGTCAGTTTCAATGTACCATCTATGAAGATTTTGATTACATATGTTAATATTTTTAAGATTACTCTATATATAATCTACATACTAACGCCATCTATGGAGATTTATGTTTATTAAGCATTAGGCAGAAAATCTTTTTAACACAATGCGAAAGGCTACCCCGGCATTAGTGCATTGTTAGAAGCCGCCTGGAGATGTCACACTCCTATCTATATGCCAAACAATAGACCAGATATGATTACAATATTGTAACCATATTAATCATTCACTGAGTCCCACTATTTAATTTTTTAACCCTTATAGTCCGGCTGGCTACAATAGCAGTCCGCATATATTCTCCGTGTTTAACATGTAATATCCTGGATCAAAAGTAAATGTGTATTATATACCATTATGTATTCTCTGTGATTTAAAGTTAAACTTTCATCCTTTTTGTACAAAGATTTAATTTAATTTAATTTTTTTGTATTGCGTGTCCCATACGGATCACGGCTCGCGACCTATCATCACACATACACACAGTTGCATAACCGCCGAGCTACGAAATGATGGTTTCTCCTACTGTGTCGGAATCTTTGATTTTGAGTGTGTGTTTACTTAGGGTGACTTTTATATCATTATTAGTTATCAACGGCGCGATGTTTTGGTTTCATTTATAAACAACATTTTCAATGTAATATATTTTTAATTGTTTTCTTAACCTTTCCCTTACGGTGATAAAATAAAAACGCGCGTTCCTGTGTTGGGTAGTCAGTACCCAATCAAAAATTAGCGATTTTAAATCAGAAAAATAAGAACATTCATAGCTAATCCCCTTAATAAATTATAATTGAAGTAAAAAATTATAATAATTGAGATTTATTTGCTAAGAACATAAAAAAAACGCCTGGCAACGCTCACGGGACGGGCATAGGTCCGCTCTGGTTGCAAGCCCGAGAGCTACTGCCGGGCAGTGAGAACATTGAGCTCCTCACGCTTCTACAGCGAAGTATGCAAGAGTGAGATACGAATATAGTGTCGTGCGCTCAGCGCTACGAAATTTGTTTCCTATTTTCACAAAATACCTCCGATGTACCCGATAAATTCTGATTATTATTAATATTATTTTTTTAATCAATGCGTAAATATATTATGGAAGAATACCTAAAATCTTAACCTTGTATTTATTATATTTATAGAGATATTGATGGTTATTAGAAGCAACGTGTAGAAGATACCCATCACAGGGAAGGGTGGGTTAAACACAAAATGAAAAAAAAAAAACTTATTATTTTTATAAGATAAATAATGTTTTTGACTACAAAATATAATTTATTTTATATTTTTATATATTTTGTGTGAAGAGTAATTAAAATTTTTACAAGAGCGTTCCGATGTTTCAAATTCTCGCCGGCCTTTATTTTTTAACCTGACGATCGCCGTAAGCACACATGTGCGCTCTACGTAGACGATCGCCATAAGCGCAGCTGTGCGCGCTTCGCAATATTCGAAAGATGTATTTCAAAATTAATTCCGATTTTCTCACAACGACATCTATGAATGTTTTAAAATATTAACAAACCAAAAAGGATCGATATTTTTCGATAGTTTGGGCGAAAATACGTGGCGTACCGGCGCGCTGTTTCTACAAACATGTGGCGATGAATGGGTTAAACGATTTAACTGGGTTTATTTATAATCTAGACTATATTTATTTATTTATTTGACATAAACGCCACAAGGGCTTTTACAAAAAAAATTACTAGTAGAGTAATGATGGATACAGTGAGTAAAAACATATATACACCGTGAATAAACATAAGATGACAACATACAAAATGGAGAATGGCATACTAAATTACAAAAAGTACAAATACAAAGTGCAAAAATATCAAATATAACATTTGTACAATAACAAGAGTTTATATTATAATATTCCGCTGAGTTTAACGCATGCGCGTCCGTGTGTTTAGGAGACTTTGCGGTTCTGCTGAAGGCGGGCATGTCGGCCCGGCGGGCCGTCTTCTACAACCTGCTCTCGTCCATCCTGTGCCTCTTTGGAATGGTGGTGGGGGTGGCGGCCGGCCACACGCCAGAGGCGACGGCCTGGATCTTCGCAGCGGCCGCCGGCATGTTCATATACATAGCGCTCGTCGATATGGTCAGTACATATTTCCTCCGATTCATTCTCTTGAAGCTTCAATTATCTGCCTTCAATTTGAACTACATTAACCTTCTTCGTCTTGTTATGTTACCTATTTCGTTCTCGAGAGGTGGATTCTCAGCTGTCCTTCCATCTTTTCAGTCTATCAGTTTATTTATTCACTCAAAATATATTACAAACATAATAACAGTTTAAGGCATCTATTTGAGAAAGGGTAAAGAATCAGGAACGCATGAGAGATGGTTCAACTTAAGGAAGACAAGATACTCTCTAAAGTTAAGAGTATTTTTCTTTTAAACGTACTTTCACTAATATGAAAGACGTCGATCCCCGAGGTAATCTTCATGAGGGAGTATGGTAGCTATCCCACAGCATTTCTTTTGGGAATGCTTGGGGCCAACTCTTTGCAGCTTCGAAGAGATGGACATCTCATAACCCATTTCTTTAGATTACTCAGGGGATATTTCGAGAACTCGGCCGTGCTGGAGGGTGTTCGGCTTTTTGTCCCTGATAGATATCTCCGACAGCGACAGCATAGATTGTTTTACCTACCGGCCGCCAGAACCAACCTGCCTCTGGTGACACCGGTGGGAAGAGCAATTAATCTGCTTAACGCGGTCTCATCGGAGATCGATGTCTTTCATATTAGTGAAAGTACGCTCAGAAGGCAAATACTCTTGATTCTGAAGAGTATCCTGTGTTCTTCCTAATGTTGAACCATCTCTCATGTGTTTCTGGTAGTATACTATATACAATGTATTATTTTACCTGTTCTCAAATGATGAAATAAACTGATTTGATAATTGTTAAAAATTCTCAAAATGAGTTAATTATGCCAATGTATTTTAAAAACATTCTTTTATCTGGAGGAACAAAGTCGCTCATTAAGTTTAGTCTCATTTTGTTAGAGGACGATAGTGTATGATCAATATAGACAGAATAACACAATATTATTCTTCAAAAATCTTAAAATGCCTCTAATGAAAAATTACAAAATGGGCAATTGTGCCCTTGTCTTACCGAAGGTGCGGTACGTTATATTGATCAGAGTAGAAGCTCCAATGAATGTATTTGTTGTTTTACAGATACCGGAACTGTCATCGTCACATTCCAAAGAGGGATCGTTCTGCCAGTGCTTGCTGCAGCTCCTCGGGCTGGCCTGCGGCATCGGGGTCATGCTGCTCATAGCCATCTACGAGCACGATCTCAAGCGGCTCTTCGGGTGAGGGGTCCCAGACAGACCCCTCCGCATTTCCTTACTATACTTCTCTGCCCTTAACCCGTATCCTGTCACTACAACGAGGATATGCGTTTCTTTTCAATTCTGTTTTTAGAATTCGTATCGGATGACTGGTTTAAAATTTTTTTTAAACTTTTCATACATAGCATTTTTAAGATTACATTAAAAAAAAGTTCACTATTTAATTCAAATCAAAATTGGAATATTCAAGTTATCGTGTGACATTTATTTGGCTTTGTTTTATAACTAAAGGGTTTTTTATTAAGAGAGCTTGAACTTTGAAATGTTGAAAATAAATTCAATGTTTCCCGTGCAGTATGTCGTCTTGTCGTTTTAAAAACGAAACGTTTAAAAAACGAAACGTTTCGTGAAACGAAAAGTCTATGAAGCCAGCGTTCTGCCAATTGGTACTTATGGTCTTGAAACTGTTACATTGTACAAACAAAGTGCCGAGAAACTACGAGTGACCCAAAGAGCCTTTAAGAAAATTAGAGAATTAGCCTAAGAGACAGAGTCAGAAACGATACGGTGAGAGAAAAAACAAAGGTCACTGACATAATCCACCAGGTGGCGACTCTAAAAAGGCAATGGGCAGGTCACGTAGCCAGAAGCTCGGATGAAAAGTGGACAAGAAGACGGCAAAGAGAAGTGCAGGGCGACTGCAACTACGGTGGAAGGATGATCTGAACAGACACGTCGGAATAACCTGGATGCAGTCTGCACAGGACAGAGTGACATGGAAGCGAATGGAGGAGGCCTTTGTCCAGGAGTGGACGGGAATAGAACCACATGTTTCTGAGATCCATATCATCTATCCTAGGCCAGGTATCGGTCGCCATTGACAGTGAGCGCGACTCCTTGCACATCTTCGAAGAAATAAGAACCGATGATACCGCCGCATCAAAATCCACACCAAACAGTGACTTTTTCAGAGTGTAGAGACATCTGATGAATCTCCCGTTGATTTTCGTGGTTCCAAATCTGGCTATTGCGTTTGTTTACGAAGCCACTCGACCGGAAACGAGCCTCGTCACTGAATGTCAAGACTAAATAAGTATTATCGTCAAATTTGATAGCTATCGCTTTACCAGAAAAGCCGCTACACGCCGTCATTGTTAGAGCATCCCTATTGAAAAACCCTATAGAGTACAAAAGTTAACTGTCTTTAATTCAAATGTAGTATATATCCATATATATATATATATATCTACTTTTATGTTATGAAGGATTTGCAGTAGAGAGCTTCGATTGAAAAAAATCGATGCAAGTTTACCAAAAAAAAGTTTTACTAAAAAATTGCTTTGTACGCTTTTAAAAACATGTTTTTGTTTCAACGTTTTGATGTTATTTTAATTTTTCTTTAAGCCATAGGTTCAAAACCATTTCTACACCACTGCTCCTTACAAAAAATAAAAATTCCAATGGTCCCAAATAATAAAATATGGCGAGATTGTTATGAAATAAATCATAATTTTTTCTTTTAATTAAACATTATAAATTGTTATAATTTTTAACTACTGTCATAATACATATCACAATTAATTTATCGATATCTATCAAATTGTCGTAACAGCTGTTTCGCCAACCCGTATTTTTGCATCATCGGGTGTTACAAACAGCTGTTAAACATGATTCTTCTTCTTCTTTTTGTCCTGTCACACCTCCGTGGTGCATAGGGCCTCAAGGAACCTCGACTCTATCGCATGCCTGATGCCTAATATAATCCCAAGTGAGGCCTGCCGCCTTAACCTCGTCCTGTAGGATTCTTCTCCAGATGGCTCTAGGTCTTCCTCGCTTTCTCTTTCCCCCCATAGGAGACCAGTCTAGTGCACCCTGAGCGATGCAGGCTGGGTTCCGTCTCAGAGTGTGACCGATTCACTGCCATTTGCGTCTAGTGACCTGTTCTCTAATTGGCTTTTCGTCTGCCATAGTCCAGAGAGCGGCATTAGACACTGTTTGGGGCCAATAGATTTTGAATATTGAGCGAAGGCACCTATTTATAAACACCTGGAGTTTACCAATAACGTCTGCGGTAGACTGATTTGACTCAATTATTTGTAACATCTGATAATGTCGACTTGAGTTGGCGAAACAGCTGTCGTGAATTTCGTAGAAATTAATTAATGAAAAAAAAATAACTAACCATCGCGCCATTTCTCCGGAGGGATAGGCAGAGAGGATGGATCACCACAATCCTCTGTCCTGGCATACCTCTCGGGCTTCCTCTACATTCATACATCGTACCATGCACGCACGTTGATTATTCGAACTTTTAATGTTTTCATCGGTCGTCCTCGGCTTTTTCCACTCACGCTGCTTGTGTTCAACTTTTTAACCATTCTACTCTCATTCATTCGTTCCATATGTCAAAACCATCTCAGCAGTCATCTACCTTACATTTCTTTCTTATTTCATCGTTCGGTATTCTATCATACAATTAATTAATGACTCTATTATAAAAGCGTTTCAAAATTAAAACAGTTTAGAGTGTTTTTAATTCATACGTCATTAAAGAATTTCAAAGTGTTGAAAGTCTTTGGTTTATCAAAAATATTAGAAATGTTTATATTGAGAATTTGTATTCATGAAAAAAGTTTTTGATTATTATTATCAAAATACATACGCCAAGGCCCCGCTTGGCTGTCTCAGCGCCCCCGTGACTCGCGCCTCCGACCAGCTACCCTCCTTCCGCTGGGAACCTATGGCTTAGATCGTACGTTTGAGAAAACAAAATGGCGGATAGAGGCCGCCATCTTGTCATTGGAGTTTGTGGTCCAAAAGAATATTTTGAATACAACGTTCAGATTTATATTTTATTTGACTTAAACTACACTGCAATCGCTATTCGGCGAGAGATTTTGGAATTTTTCCAATTAAAAATATTGCGACTTTATTTTTTAATTTTTAATTATTGTATAACTATAAAATAAAAAGCAATAAAATGTAAATTATTAAAAAAAAATGTCACTGTACAATTTGCCCTGTACCAAAATGTTCCTACATGAATAATTGCCAAACTCTTGTATCGTGATTACGTACGTATATATTTCCTTTGTGAATTTTTTCTCATCATTTGATTATTTCTTTGTATATCTGATGTAATTTTTTCTCAAGTTTTACGACAAGGGTTGTGGATTTACACGTGTGTGAATATTCACATGTGTGAATATACAATTATGTGTGGATAGACACATGTAGGTATATACTCATGTGGATATACATGTGTGTGTGTAAATACACATGTGTTTGTGGATATACACATGTGTCCTCACTGTGTGTAAGGATATACTGTGGATATACACTGTGGATATACACATTGTATGTGGATATACACATTGTATGTGGATATACACATTGTATGTGGATATACACATTGTATGTGGATATACACATTGTATGTGGATATACACATTGTATGTGGATATACACATTGTATGTGGGTATACACATTGTATGTGGATATACACATTGTATGTGGATATACACATTGTATGTGGATATCCACATTGTATGTGGATATACACATTGTATGTGGATATACACATTGTATGTGGGTATACACATTGTATGTGGATATACACATCGTATGTGGATATACACATTGTATGTGGATATACACATTGTCTGTGGATATACACATTGTATGTGGATATACACATTGTCTGTGGATATACACATTGTATGTGGATATACACATTGTATGTGGATATACACATTGTTTGTGGATATACACATGTATTTATGTGGATATTCACATGTCTGAATATACACATATCACCTCTTTGCGAAAATAACGTGTTATCTCGAAAAATTATGAAATGAAACAAGATACCCGTCTGAAAGAGAGAACTAACAAAACACAATATACCACTGTTGTGCTGTCTCTTTCCCTCATAAATTCTCTATTTTTCACTTTTAAAATACCACGTTTTTGTAGAAAATAACGCTAAACACGGCGGATTTGATTTTCGAAATGTCACGTTATTCTTGCAAAGAGGCGATATGTATATACATGTGCGTTTGTGTATATAAACATGTGTTAGTGGATATACACATACACATGTGCTTATGTAGATATACCCATGATATGTGGATATGCAAATGTGTACTCAATATTCAGTAAGTGAGTGTTAAGATATCCACTTTGTGTATGTGGATATACACATGTGTGTAGATATCTACATACACATGTGCTTCCGGATATTCAGATGTGTATGTAGATATGCACATGTGTTTATGGATATACACATGTGTGTGTATATATTATTTTGGAACAATTGTTAACAGTATTCGTTCAGTTAAGAGGGGTAGACGAAGCCCTATTCAGTTGTGTACTGAACCATCGCTTGTATATGAAATAATGTGTAAGTGATTTTTAATTATGTTTAACGGAGAGATGGGTACAACCGGATAATACCCATACAACATGTGATTTTAATTGTATACTTAATTTGAAAAAATAATTTTTTAAATTATTTTTATTAATATGTTTAGGGTGGATATTCAACATAAAAAATGTTATTGCGGATGTAAAAGCGATGACGTCACAATGCGCGTAACATGTTTCCGACGGTGATGCCAACGGGGAGAGCAATCTCCTCTTTGACACAATTTTATAATTCTTTTTTGCATCCCATAATGGCCGTTCACAATGGAGTTCTGGTTCCAACCCTTGTGTATGGAAGCTAAGCATGGAACTGGCAGAAGAAAGATGAGAGCAGAATAAATGCGGTAGAGATGAGGTCCCTAAGACGTATGTGTGGTAGAACGATGTACGACAGAATCTCAAATGCTGATATTAGGAAGGAATGTAGAGCGAAAGAAGGTATTATGAACAAAATTATGAAAGGTTCGCTGCGTTGGTTCGGACATATGGAGCGCATGGGTGAAGAAAGAATGGTTAAAAAAGTATACGTTAACAATGTAAATGGAGTAAGGAGTCGAGGTAGACCGAGGAAAACATGGCATGACCAGATTAATCAAATATTAAAAGTTGGTCATGTCAGAAGCCGGAAGAATCGACGTGCGTGTATGACTCGATGTATGAATGTGGAGGAAGCTAGAGAGGTGTGCCAGGATAGAGTAGTGTGGCGGTCCATTCTCTCTGCCTACCCCTGCGGGAAACGGCGTGATGGTTTGTTGTTGTTGCTGTTGCATCCCAAAATGAACAAAACACTACTTAAAAAAATATATATCACATTTATGAATCTCGTTTTCCTTTCGGCTCGATACCCTAAGAGGTTAAGCTGCAGCTAAGATGGTGTTTAACATCAAATTCTTTTGCTTTAAATTTTACATTATTATCAAGATTTTAATAATAATAATTATATTATTATAGATATGATAATAATACAGAAGCTTCGATTAAGAATGGCCCCGCTTTAAAATAATCCAGTGTTGCCAACTTGGCAATTACAATCCTTTTTTGTGTGTTAACCTTTCCAAACAAGTGCTGTTTATATAGTACACATTGGTTCTAATTAACTTTAATATCTATACATATTAATATAATAAATCGATTGAATTGAATTTTTTTATTGAAAATCGGAAACGTTTTACCAATACAATCAAAGAATCTATGACTGTCTTACTCCCAGTACTTTTATTGTCACATATGTGTGAGAGACAAGTGATTGTTTGCCTGTAAAAAATATTTAATTGAAAATCGGAGACATCTTACTAATACACTCAAAGAATCTACGACTGTGTCACTCTCTGTGCTTTTATAGTTGCATGTGTGCGAGAGACAAGTGATTGTTTGCCTGTAAAAAATATTTAATTGAAAATCGGAGACGTCTTACCAATACAATCAAAGAATGTACGACCACTCTCAGTACTTTTATAGTCGCATGCGTGAGAGAGACAAGTGATTGTTTGCTTGTAAAAAATATATCATTAAAAATCGGAAACATCTTACCAATACACTCAAAGAATCTACGACCGTCTTACTCTCTGTGCTTTTATAGTTGCATATGTGAGAGAGACAAGTGATTGTTTACCCGTAAAAAAATGTTTAATTGAAAATCGGAGACGTCTTACCAATACACTCAAGATATGGGCTCTGTGTTATTATTGTATCTACCATTGAATCCCCGAACAGTTAATTACGTTAGTTTATAGTTAGTATTAATATTTGTTAACTAAGTACAATTCACTTGAACAATGCTAATGTAACTAGGGTTATGGAATGGAGTATAACATTCATTTTATATGTGAATTTAGTTTTAATAAAAAATAATTATTTGTTCTTTAAAGTGATGCCTTTTTATTTATTTTTAACTAACTAACTAACCATCGCACTCACTATGAAGATGATAGAAGGCAAGACACTGAGAGATCACGTGAGGTACACCAGAATAAGAGAGATATGTGAGGTTGAGCATATTATAAGTTGGAGCAGACAGCGAAAAACGGACCGGTACGGTCATGTTCAAAGAATGGACACCACCAGACTCCCCTATATTGCATTGCATAATCAGCCTCATATAACTCGTCCTCGTGGAAGACCTCCTAAAAGATGGAAGGACAGCTGGGAATCTACCTCACAGGCAGTGGCGTGCCTAGGGTCAACCAGTAAGGCAAGCCCGTCCGACTTTTTGTGTTATAATATTAATAGAGGGTCACAATAATGTATCTTTCCGGATTAAAAGAGTTTTATCTTTCTAAATTAATTTCGTGAATTCATTGATTTGTTTGTTTTTGTATAATATAATAATGTATTTACAAATACAAGAAGAAAAATAATTAATTAGAAATAAGCCGTAAATAGACAATAAATTTGTTAACACCGAAACATAAATTATAAATAAAAGTTCGTCAATAAATTACATAATCTTTCTTTTCATAACATGTCGGCACATAACGTAATTGACAGATGACATTCTGACAATAGAAATGAAGTTCGTGACACATCGAATTGTAGCATACTTCAGAGTGATAAAGCCCGGCTTCAAATCCATACAAAAAATCGTAGATTTCTTCTGATATATATGCACCTAGCTATACGATTACAAGCCAAAAATACGTAAGTGCGACAAAGACCCTTTTACGTTTTGCAAGCCCAATATGAAGCCCGTCGAAAACATGAAACAAAACATGTGGACGTAGGCGACTTCGCGGGCATCTCACCTACGGTGCGTATGAGTGAAATAAAATACGGCGCGTATGAGTGAAACAAAATATACACGTAGGTCATTTCAGCGCATGTCAGCGTCAGAATTAAATCGCTTTAACTCGCGCGAAAATTCAAAATATGAACGCGCAAAAAACATCGTTTTAGTAAAGATTTTTTAAGGCAAGCCCGGCTTTTCGGCTTGTATGGAAGTACCGCCACTGCTCACAGGAGGAGCAACACTCCGGAGAACAGACCACATAGGTCTACAATACGGAAGAAGAAGAAAGATGCTTATTTTGTCATGTTAAAATAATGAAACAATAAATATATATAAAGTGTATATATTTCAAATACAAAACATTTGTTAATAAAATTGATCATTTGATTTCTCGTGAATATCCGAGCGTCTCCGATTAGGGTGTGAGCCTCTTGGGGTCACGAGGGAACATGCTGGTCTTCCTGATGTTATCCAGCCCGAGATACAGCATCACAACGCGCTCCAGCCCTATGCCGCCGCCTGCAGATCAAAAAAAACATTTATTATCTTTGAACACGTAAAAGTATTCAATATTGATACAAACATTAGATTGTGTATCTATTGTTTCTTGAATAATGATGTAAAACTCCATATTAAATAATTAATACAAAAATGGCCATTCACAATGGAGTTCTAGTATGGAAGCGAAGCATGGAACTGGCAGAAGAAGGATGAGAGCAGAAAAATGCCGTAGAAATGAGATCACTGAGAAGTATGTGCAGGAAAATGATATATGATAGAATACCGAATGACGAAATAAGGAAGAAATGTAATACAGATGATCAGTAAAATCAAAAAGGATTTCCGAGATGGTTTGAGCATACGGAACGAATGGAAGAGAGAACTAACTAACCATCACGCCGTCTCCCGAAGGGGTAGGCAGAAAGAATGAACTGTCACACTTTTCTATCCTGAAATATTTCTCTCGCTTCCTCAACATTCATACATCGTGTCATGCACGCGCGTCGATTTCTCTGACTCCTCACGTGGCCGACATTCAATATTTGATTCTTTCTTCATTCATTCTTTCCATGTGTCCAAACCATTTTAATGATCCTTTCATTATTTTGTTCATAGCACCATCATTCGCACCGCATTCACTTCTTATATTTTCATTCGACACTCTATCATACACAGAGTATCTACACATTCATCTAAGAGATCTCATTTCTACTGCATTTATTCTACTTTCATCCTTCTTTTGCCAGTTCCATGCTTCGCTTCCATACATAAGAGTCTGTAGAAGAATACCATTGTGCACTGCCATTTAAACTTTTTTGGATAGGTTTTTGTTTGCGATGACAACTTTAAGTGCACCATTCACTTTGTTACCTGCCCCAACCCTTCTTTCAATATCCCTCTCCACCCGCCCATCTTTTGTAAACATACTACCTAAATACACAAACTCATCTACTTGCTCCAAATTTTCACCATTCACGCTACTGTTGCAGACTGTCGTGATTTTTTCTTTTTCAAAAATCATTACTTACCTTGGACTTATTAACATTCATCATCAGATCATTTCGCATGCATACCTCATACATACTATTCACCAGGACTTGTAGTTCATGCTCGTTGTCTACAAGTAGGACAGCGTCATCCGCATATAAGAGGGAAAACTTCTAACTAAATTTAATATCACAACACCTCAAGAAGTGATTAAACTTATCTTAAACGCACCTAATAAACAGTGTTCGCTTGATCCAATTCCGACATGGCTTCTCAAGAGATGCTGTCACCATGTTGCTCCATTTTTAGTCAAAATTTTTAACAAATCTCTTCTAACAGGACAAGTCCCCTTTTTGCTCAAGAAAGCTATTGTTTCTCCCATATTAAAAAAACCTCAACTAGATTCCGAAAATCTTAGTAACTTCCGGCCCGTCTCAAATCTACCTTTCATCTCTAAAGTTCTTGAAAAAATTGTAGCCTCCCAAATTTCTAATCACCTTTCGACAAATAATATTTTGTCTAAATTACAATCCGCCTACAGACGTTTCCATTCAACGGAGACGGCATTGCTTAGTCATGTCAGATTTAGTACTGGCAAACGAATCGGGCAAATTGGCACTGCTCTCCCTTCTGGACATGAGCGCTGCGTTTGACACAATTGATCACTCATATCTTATCCAACGATTAGCGATCACGTATGGTTTTAGAGGTAATGCCATAGACTGGCTAAATTCATATCTGTCGGATCGTTCACAAGCTGTGCAGCTAGCAGGTAAAAAATCCTCATTTACTAATATCCAATCTGGTGTGCCACAAGGCTCTGTTTTAGGACCCCTTTTATTTATCATGTTTACAAATGACGTTGCCAAAATAACAGAATCCTTTGGCCTCCTCTCACATTGCTATGCTGATGATCAGCAACTTTATTTTTTCTGCAACCCTGATGACACCAAACATCTTACGTCAATAACTGTCAACTGCATTGATGCCATATCCAGATGGATGGCATCAAACAAACTTAAACTAAATCCATCCAAAACGGAATTTCTCTGGACGTCTTCCGCAAAGCGTCAACATCATATCGATCATTCCTCAATTTCAACAGCTGACAATGATATCGTTCCCAAAAACTCCACAAAGCTTCTTGGTGTTTATCTTGACGCAAATCTGTCTCTAAAATCCCAAATTAATAACACGGTCAGCGCTAGTTTCTTCCACCTAAGACGATTAAAATCCGTCAAAAGGAGTATTCCCCATGACACTTTCAAAACTCTTGTAAATTCCTTCGTTGTGTCACGACTAGATTATTGTAATGGAATTTATGCAAACATTCCAAAACAACAAATAAACAAACTTCAATCTGCGTTCAATGCAGCAGCAAGGCTCATTAAAGGCATTCCAAAAAAGTCTCATATAACACAACATCTCAAAGAACTTCACTGGCTTAAAAGTCCAGAAAGAATCCAGTATAAACTCTGCTGGACAGTCTTCAAAGCGCTACATGGAATGGCACCAAGTTATATATCTGAACTCTGTATAACGGACAGCCTAAATTCACGGAAATCCACACTTCGCTCGGCGAACTCCTCAGCAATAGGAAGATTAGTTGAGCCGAAGCGTTGCCCCAGTACAAATTTCGGGGATCGAGCGTTCGCGGTAGCCGGTCCATCAGCTTGGAACAATCTCCCTTCACACCTTAGATGCATAAATGATCCGACAGATTTCAGATCTAAATTAAAAACCCATCTTTTTCATATTTCATACCCAATTTAAACATTTATACTTTGTTCTACTATACTTTTAAACCGATCGTTTTTTAAGCAGTCATTTAGATTTTTAAGATTTAAAACACGTCTTAATGCGCCCTTGAGGTGATTACATCACAAAAACGGCGCTTTAAAAGTTAGCTTATTATTATTAAGAGACAGTTTACTGACACTCCACTCATTTTGGCACCTACATCCAACCCTTTCAGCTTTTTCATACATATAAAATATTCCAATAAAATGTTTATATGTAAATGTATACCGGCGTGTGGAGGACAGCCCAGTCTGAAGGAGTCGATGTATGCGGCAATCTTTGATATATCTGAAATAAATATAAAAATAAAGACTCATATATGAATATAATCAAAGAAAGAAATGTTGTATAGACAAATTCAAATACTGTTGATTGTATTTTTCTCCACATACTCCGAACCTTCATCGTCTAAGGGTCCAAGGACAAAAGATAAACATGATAAGGTATAGACATCTGGGTAGTAGCTTCTGAAATCTTTTATTTGATTCTTAAATCTATCTCTAACTATTATGTGGAGAGCAATGGGAAACCACCCCAAGAACCAGCAACACTTTGGTAGCAATCCGTGACTTTATCCCACTGCATTCCTCTTGGGCATGCTGGGGACCAATAGTTTACAGATAAGGAGGGATGGGTGCACACTTACCCATTTCTTCAGACTTATCGGGGGATTCTTTAAGAACTCCGTTATCTTGGAGGCTATACATCTTTATGTTCCGGATGGTTATCTCGCGTCAGCACAGACTGTTTTATCTCCCAGCATGCAGAACCAACCTGCCTCTGGTGATGCCAGTGGGGAGAGCAATCAAATTGCTGAACATGATGTCTTTCATATTCGTGAAAGTACGTTTAGAAGACAAATACCCTTGACTTTGGAGAGTATTATGTATTCCTAATGTCGAACCATCTCTCATACGTTCCTGGTATTATATATTTTTAATGTTTTACCTGTTCTTAATAGATGCCTTAAACTATAATTTTTGTTTGTAATATCTTTTGAGAAAATAAACTGATTTGATTTGAACTGAAACTAGCGAAGAAGGTAAGGAAAGTGTATATCTCACCGATGCTGTGATGCTGGGCCCTCTCAGTCAGAAAGTCGGGGTCGTGGATCCTCTGGGCACCTGACAAGATCTCCTCACCTCTCATGAACATGTCGTACGAATTTGACGAAATCTATATAAAAAATAATAAAAATTCTAATAAACCAACTGCTAACTTAAGGCATTAACCGTCGCGTTGCCATGTGGTAAATTGAGTTTCCACTGCCAATTTAAAGTTGATTTTCTTAAAACCTATGGACCCTTATATTATAAAAAAAATTGTAATCCTCCATTGAAGTGTTCTCAATATTTCGTAATAAAAAAAAAAGCAAAAAATTACTTCCTTCATCCCAAAAAAAAAATTTTTCTAAGACTGCCCTCACCTTCATTCGTGTTAAGGTAGAATTTGTTTTGCTAATATTTACAACTTTATCAAAAGTGACAAATACTTACTCGCTGTTTTGAACGTATTATAAATTATATGTCTGGCCTTTTCAATAGATACGTAATAATAGAGACTGTGGATGAAAACGTAGCATGCAACTTAATAATATCAGAACTGTGAAAATATTAACACTTTACCAAAAGGGACAAATATTAATACGTACTCGTTGTCTTGAACGTACTATACATTTTGCCTAGGTGCCTTTATCATACGTAAAATCTCGTAGAGTTTCGCCCCGCCGGCCGCCGGCCGCAAGACAAGTATATACCCGTATGTCCAGTCGCCCGTATGCTATGACGCATTACATATCAGAAATCGCATGGTTCCAGAAAAAAATTAATAATGATATGTTTTTCAAATAATCCATGTATGTTATAGATATCGATCTATTCCTAATGAAATTCCCTACAAGATGACATAAATTAAATTTTGATTCATCTAGTCATATGCTTGATATTTAGATAAAGTTAGCGGTAAACTGAACTTACCACATGGGAGCGAGCGTTTTGTTTTGAACACGGTACGTTAAGGGTTAATACTGGAATTCAACCTTTCCTTACGGTGCTAAAATAAAAACGCGCGTTCCTGTGTTGGGTAGTCAGTACCCGATCAAAAATTCGCGATTTTAAATAAAAAAAATAAGAACATTCATAGCTAATCCCCTTAATTAATTATAATTGAAGTAAAAAATTATAATAGTTGAGATTTAATTGCTGAAAACATAAAAACCATCTGGCGACGCTCACGGAACGGGCATAGGTCCGCTCTGGTTGCAAACCCGAGAGCTACTGCTGGCGGCAGTGAGAACATTGAGCTCCTCGCGCTTCCACAGTGAAGTATGCAAGAGTGAGATGCGAATATAGTGTCGCACACAGTTTATACGCGAATTCGTTTCCGAAGTTCACAAAATACCTCCGATGTACCCAAATTCTGATTATTATTAATATTATTTTTTATATCAATGGGTAATTATATTATGAAGAAATACCTAAAATTCGCGAATAAGATAGCTACAACATGAAGATGAATAAAGACAAAACAAGGCTGCTGACTGCAGGCCGAACGCAACATCAGATGAGAGTAGTGATGTCAGGAGTTCTACTAAAGAACACCAAGGAGTTCGTTTACCTTGGGGGCAAACTAACATGGGACGGTTGGTCTAAGAGCGAGGTCGACAGCCGTATACATCAGGCTAGGCTTGCATTTAATAAAAGGTCGAAAATAATATAATCAAATAATATAGACCTAAAACTGAGAATACTCCTCATCAAGACCTATGTATGGAGTATCTTGATGTACGGCTGCGAGACATGGTGCCTATCCGAAAGAGATAAGCGGAGACTAGAGGCTTTTGAGATGTAGTCCTATAGAAGACCATTAGGAATTTCCTGGAGAGATCACATCACGAATGAGGAAGTTCTTCAAGGAATCGAAGGAGAAAGGTACCTGCTCAGGACCTTGTCCAAAAGGCGTGCATGATCGATCGGCCATGTAATACGTCAAGAAGGTCTCTTGCATGCCATAAAGGAGGGTATGACCGAGGGGACAAAATCTAGGGGACGCCCACGCCGAGAGTACCTGGAGGACCTGTTGGTGGACGTGCGCTGCTCATCATATGCAGATTTCAAAAGAGCCGCACAAGACAGGGAAGAATGGAAGAGAAGAATAGAAGAAATTGCTGCAAACCAATCCCAGGATTGAATCTTTCTAACTAACTAACCTAAAATTTTAACCTTGTATTAATTATATTTATAGAGATACTTGATTTTATTTTCCTCTATATGTTTCGAAAGTTATGCAACTTCATCATCAGGAGAACGATATACGCTTTTATTTATATTGTTTTTCCGATGTTTAAGGTGTATAACACAGGACAGAGATGATTTTGCTGAAGTGATCACCAGTGATGACAGCCTGATGCGGCACTAGAAGAAGAAATAAGAGAAAGAGCGAATCGTAAAAGTAATCACCTTGTCGGTGGGATCAGGCATAGTATAGAAAGGCCTCACTGCCAGCGGATACTTGTCGAGCATGTAGAAGTCCGTGTCGTACTTGGCCTTCACGAGTTTCCCGAGGAACTTCTCATCAGGGGTTGAGAGATCGTCCTCCCGGCCTATCGTGACCCCTGTGAGTTAAAACATAATAAATACACAGAAATGTATTAAATATCCAATATGATTTCTGTTATATAAGGGTTGGAACAAGCAACAGAGTAAATAGTGCACTTAAAGTTGTCATCGCAAATGAAAGCCTATTCAAAAAAACTAAGATGACAGTGCATAATGGTGTTCTTGTGCTGACCCTTATGTATGGAAGCGAAGCATGGAACTGGCAAAGGAAGGATGAAAGTAGAATAAATGCAGTAGAAATGAGATCTCTTAGACGAATGTGTGGATATTCTGTGTATGATAGAGTATCGAATGAATATATAAGAAGTGAATGCGGTGCGAATGATGGTGTCATGAACAAAATAATGAAAGGATCATTAAGATGGTTTGGACATATGGAAAGAATGAATGAAGAAAGAATGGTAAAAAAATTATATGTTAATGATGTAAATGGTACCAGAAATAGAGGAAGACCAAGGAAAACGTGACACGATCAAATAAATCAAATATTGAATGTCGGCCATGTGAGGAATCAGAGAAATCGACGTGCGTGCATGACACGATGTATGAATGTTGAGGAAGCGAGAGAAATATGTCAGGAAAGAATGGTGTGGCAGTCCATTCTTTCTGCCTACCCCTTCGGGGAGACGGCGTGATGGTTAGTTAGTTAGTTAGTTATATAAGGGTTGGAACAAGCAACAGAGTAAATAGTGCACTTAAAGTTGTCATCGCAAATGAAAGCCTATTCAAAAAAGCTAAGATGACAGTGCATAATGGTGTTCTTGTGCTGACCCTTATGTATGGAAGCGAAGCATGGAACTGGCAAAGGAAGGATGAAAGTAGAATAAATGCAGTAGACATATGGAAAGAATGAATGAAGAAAGAATGATAAAAAATTATATATTAACGATGTAAATAGAACCAGAAATATTAATTTTCATTTATTTTAATAAAAATCAAAAAATCAAAACTTTAAAATCACAAAGGTTAAGAGACAAATTAAAAACAGATAACTCACCGGCTTCTTTGAGCATGTCCACCGCCTGGTGGAACTCCAGGCGAAGGGGTGGGTCCAGGAACTTGAAAGGCTCCACGTTGTACTGCTGGCCGACGGCGGCTATCTCAGCAGCGTAGCTGTAATAAAAGCAGAGTTATTAAGAGACCTGCCACACACCTGAAACTGTTATAGGACGCAGCAGCGCCCTGACATTCCATATTATTATTATTTTTATTTATTTATTCAGTAAGGGCAGCATACAGCGATATCAATATATTAATTAAGAGACATTAAGAAAAATAATAAATAAAGCCAATTACATGCTACCACAAATACAATAAACAGTTAATTGAATTAAAGCTAAGGCGAAATACGGTCAAACAAAATGATTGAGAGTTAAACATAATAATAGTAGTAGAAATAAGAACAATATTAAAAGTTTAAATAAAAGTAACATATTATAATATCATGTAACATTATGGTCTCATCCACGCCGAAAGGTTGCTCCTATCGCTTTTTTTGTAGTTTCGTTGGTTCAAGTGGAATACATCAATGTCTCCAAAATACTTGTTGTGGTTGTCACAAATCCTGTACATTGCCGCGCTTTGAGCATAGTTAGTGCGATAAACAGGGAGATGGAAAACTTGGCTTGCGGTGTGTCTTGTGCGAGATGTGGGGGTATTGAGTGTCAACTTGCAAAGAAGTTCAGAGTTTATTTTAGTTTTTTAGTTTACGTAGTAAGTTTATTATTATTAAATAGCTCTTTACATCACTACAGCACAAGCCAAATCCATGTAAAGGGTACAGCTACCATATTGATCATCATGACATGTAGAACGATATACGACAAAATCTCAAATGCTGATATAAGAAAGGAATGTAGAGCAGAAGAAGGTACTATGAACAAAATTATGAAAGGATCGCTGCGATGGTTCGGACATATGGAACGCATGGATGGAGAAAGAATGGTTAAGAAAGTATACGTTAATGATGTAAATGGAGTACGGAGTCGAGGCAGACCGAGGAAAACATGGCATGACCAAATTAATCAAATTTGTAAGGTTGGTCATGTTAGAAGTCGGAGGAATCGACGTGCGTGTATGACTCGTTGTAGGAATGTGGAGGAAGCTAGAGAGGTTTGCCAGGATAGAGTAGTGTGGCGGTCCATTCTCTCTGCCTACTTTGTAAGCGCAATCGTGAAGTCCAATTTTCGACAATTGTCGTCTTTGTGGATGCGTATTATCCACTAGAGTGTACGTGGTGCGAAAACGATCCACGGTCTTCCGAATAACTTGCTCGGATGGACGATTATGTCAACCGTAAAATGGACGTAGTGCAAGATAAGTTTGGCGAACGAACCATGATTTTCAATATAAATTTGCACAGTTTGCAAGCGCTGTTCTGACATCAGTCTATTCATGGTGAAATGGCAAAATGTACTGACTACAAATCTACTGTCAACTGTCAAATTGACAGTCTGTAGAAACAATGTTGCCAGTTTAAAAACCAAACCTCTAAAAAAAACACCCAATACAATTCTTACATTCTATCCTAATATCTTCGTTCAGTGTTCTATCATACATTGTTTTCGTGGCAGTAAATTAATGCTTCAATTTCATATTTGAATTACTTTTTGATAACTTTGTATCACAACACTTTTTTACACTTTTCACAGACATGTTTCGGGACACAGAAGCCCCTTCTTCAGTGTGTACAAATTTTAACATTAAAATTTGTACACACTGAAGAAGGGGCTTCTGTGTCCCGAAACATGTCTGTGAAAAGTGTTGTGATACAAAGTTATCAAAAAGTAATTCAAATATGAATCCGCAACACAAAGTAATGGCGAATATAGAAGAGCTTCAATTTCAATTTATTTTTTTAATCATAAACATTACAGTATATAACCAAAGCGCTTATGACTATACAGGTAGGATACAAAAACAACAAAAAAACTATTTTAAACAGTAAATACAATTATGAAATTTAAAAATAGACATAAACACAAAACCAAAAAACCCGAGATAATTAAAAAATAAAGACCAAATAAGTAATTAGAAACAATAAGAAGAACGACACATTATTTAAGAGATAGATGTTTTCTGAGGGTAGCCTCACTATTGCCCTGCCCACGGGCATAACTTTAGGTAAATTGGTTCTACACAGTGGCAGGTGAAATAATCTGCCTTTGTCGCAGATAATTGTCAGGGACAAACAGAGTCAAGTCATTCAAAATATCAGAGTTATGTATTCGACCACGAATCAGTTGAAAAAAATGAACACCCAAATGGATAGTTCGTCTAATTTCCAATAACTGGTAGTCCAGCATACCCAGCAAGAAATCAGTTGGGTACAGCTAGGGGTAATAACCGTAATCTTTGAGGTACAAAAAACGTAAGAACTTTTTTTGTACCTTTTCAATCAGCAGGCAATATTTAGTTTCATGTGATGCCCACACCAGTGTATCAAACTCCAACCGACTTCTCACCAAAGAGTTATACAATAACTTCAGAACTTTTGAATTGGTAAAATCTTTCCCATTCCTAAGAACAAATCCCAAAATCTTATGGGAGCTATTACTTACTGAAGTAATAATATGAAGACTGAAAGATAATTTAGGATCGAATGTAACTCCCAAAACTTTCGAAGACGTAGTCCTATCCAGTGATATACCACCCATTGTATAGCTATAGCATTATATAGTTGTGATACAGCGTAAGAAATATGACTCACTTGTCTCGTAGACCTCTGAAGATGTCGGTGAAGGTGGATCCTATGACGTCCAGCACCTCGTGGTAGTGGAACTTGAATGCCATTTCCAAGTCAAGCCCGACAAACTCCGTCAGGTGACGATGGGTATTGGAGTCTTCAGCGCGGAATACGGCTCCCACTGTGAACACCTGCGGAAAAACCAAATCATTTCGAATATCTAATGATGAAGTAAGAAAGGAATGTAAGGCGGATGAATGCGTGATAAATAAAATCAAGAAAGGGTCACGAAGATGGTTTGAGCATATGGAACGAATGGATGAAGGAAGAATGGTTAAAAAAGTTACAAGTAGTGTGAATGGAAAAAGAAGTCGAGGAAGGCCAAGGAAGACACGGCATGACAAAATTAATCAATTACTGAAAGGCGGCCATGTTCAAAGTAGGAACAATTGACGAGCGTGCATGTCACGATGTGTGAATGTAGAAGAGGCGCGATAGTTATGCCAGGATAGAACAATGTGGCGATCTATCCTCTCTGCCTACCCCTTCAGAGAACCGTAAGTGAGCTAACCATCACGCCGTCTCCCGAAGGGGTAGGCAGAAAGAATGGACTACCACACTTTTATTTCATGACATATTTCTCTCGCTTCCTCAACATTCATACATCGTGTCATTCACGCGTGTTGATTTCTCTGACTCCTCACGTGGCCGACATTAAATATTATTTGATCGTGCCACGTTTTCCTCGGTCTTCCTCTATTTATAGTTCCATTTATTTCTTCAACATTTACTTTCTTTTTTTCATTCATTCTTTCCATGTATGCAAACCATCTTAATGGTTCTATCATTATTTTGTTCATTTGCACCGCATTCACTTGTCATATTTTCATTCGACACTATCATACACAGATTTCCCATACATTTGTCTAAGCTCTGTCTTAGCCCAAACTTTCGTAAAATAGATTTTTTTTACAAATTCACCTATAACTGTAAAATCAGTTTTTGAAGCTGACACAGAGTAAAATCAGGCCAATAGAAAAAATAATCTGGAATTCATTGTTGACCTTTTTTTTGCTCATTTGGAAAAATCGAATGTCGCGGCTGGTCCGACTTTCACAATTATTTTATTTAATATTAAACCTTGCACGGACCCCCTGACGTTGTTCAAGGACCCCCAAATCAATTTTAATTTTCCACGGACCCCCTGAATGATCCCGGAGACCCCTGAGGATCCGTAAGGACCACTTTGGAAACCGCTGATCTAAGAGATCTCATTTCTACCGCATTCATTCAAGTGTGGCGGTCCATTCTTTCTGGCTACCATTTCAGTAAAACCGCGTTTCTGTTAATTAGTAATAAAAAAAGATAATAAATCGGGTATACCTTGTCGAAGTCAGCCGCGATGGCCATCTGCTTGTAGAGCTGTGGACTCTGCGCCAGATAGGCGGATCCCTTGAAGTAGCTGACCGTGAAGACGTTGGCCCCTCCCTCCGAAGCCGCCGAAATAATCTTGGGGGTGTGGATCTCCACGAATCCTGTTAATGACAGAATCTCAGTTGGGTTAAATATTCTTCTTCTTCAGCCTATCCCCATCCACTCCGGGACTCCTCCATTTGCTTCCACGTCACTCTGTCATGTGCAGACTGCATCCAGGTTATGCCTACGTGTCGGTTCAGGTCATCCTTCCACCGTAGTTGCGGTCCCCTGCATTTCTCTTTGCCGTCCACGGTCTCCAAGTCAGCAGTCTTCTTGTCCATTTTTCATCTGAGCTTCCGGGAAACCCGGCGAAACCGTTAATGCACAACCCTTTCGCCAACAAATGATTCATTTAAATCAGGACGAGACGACCGGAATGGCTGAGAAGACATGGCAAAGTGATTTTGTTACATGACAATGCGCCGTCTCACACAACAAAACAAAGAAAGACATCTTGAAATCGCTCGCAGAGCAGCACTTTCGAGGAAGTTGGAAAATGGCTCGACGAATGGTTTGCCGATCTGACGATCTGTGACACAGAAATCATGTCTCGTGGGATGATGAGGTCCAGCTCTCCTTCCATCCTGCATGTTTTCAAAAACTTCATTTTTCCAAAGGCAGCCCAGCCCAGTACTACTCTTCTAGGTATTTCAGCTGTTTAACTTCTTTAAAAAAAATTCTACAGTGGTTAATTTTTATTTAAACAGGCAATATAGATGTCTGTTCTCACCTCTATCCGTGAGAATGTCCCGGAAGAGTTTGCAGACTCCTGCTTCCAACCGGAATATGGCTTGGTTGGCTGGAGTCCTCAGGTCTAGAACCCTGTTATCCAGCCTGGTATCCTGGTTCACCCTTATCTTTAACGCCTCGGGATCCTAGAAGCAAGAAAAACACTTTGAATATGATTGTTTGTTTAAAACTTCCTTAACCTTTTAAATGGCAGTATGTAGAAGTGAAGCTGTGCCCAGCAGGCCATGAATTTTTAATCAAAATAAATAATTTTTAAATCTTATTTTTATAAATTAAAAACATTATACCTTGAAAGGATATTTACGTGACTTACCTAATTTATTCAATGTGCGACGTATTTGCTTCCCTTCACTTAGATAAACATATTTTAATTTTTCAGAAAATGTCAGGGTTGTCACAACTTGTCACATTTGACACATATGTATTAAGATCGATTGTTTTTTTTTATTATTGTAAACTAATATTTTTTTTTTGTTGAAAAGAAAATTAAAAGTCTTCTAATGTATGGTATTGTTCGAAACACGGTTCAATGCAGAGAGCCACTTTACACTGCTTGCACTGATACCTCGATTCTTTCCTTTTCTTTTTTGATAGGCATACTACGCATCTGGCCGTAGGTGCTGCTTTTTTTGCAGTTGGAGGTAGTTTGTCCATAAAGTGCCCTTCGGTTAGACGTGATGGCAGATCCGCCTTTCTTTTCCTATGGGTACATTTCGAGGGTATATTAGGATTGTGTTGTTGGATCAGTTGCCTTATCACCTCCATCTGAAACTGTGCTAGCGGCACACGTTTTCCTGTTTTTTCTCGGTGAAGTAAATGGGCATTCAGTAATGCTAGGTCCATTAGGTGAAAGAATATTTTTTTATACCACCTCATTGTCTTCCGCGATGAGTGGACACTCGACAAAACCATATCAGATTGGTCAACTGCAACCATGTTCTTGTTATAGTCTTGAACACTTTCAGGTTTGATTATTGGTTCATTCCGGTATGTGGTTTTGCCTGTTTCGGTTAGAATAGGTGTATGAAGAGTTGTGAGCATACAAACCTCCCTTTTATCCTTCCAAATTTGGGTCGAAATGGTGTCGGTATGAAAAGTTTTCATTTCCCCCTTCTTCAGTTTTTCAGTGAACTTTGGCATACCTTTTCCATTTCTTCTTACAGTACCACAAGCATTCCTTTTCCCATCATGGAGCCTTAGGACTAGTGTACCAGTTATCAATGTATAGTGTATGTCCCCTATCCAAATATGGCTCCATGAGTGTCATGACTAAACCCCCCGATATGCCCACATGTGGTCGTGGTACATATTCTGTTGTTTTCCCAGTGTAAATAATGAAGTTCAGAACATATCCCGTAGCACAGTCACACATTACAAAAAATTTAATCCCAAAACGGCTTGCTTTTGATGGAATATATTGCCTAAATGACAGTCTGCCTTTGAATAGAAGCAAACTTTCATCAATGCAAATATTCATGTAAGGATACATATGTACCTTATTTTGAACATTTTGTCCCCACCTGTTTGCTGAGTGTTGTCACTAAAGTGGAGCATGCGAAGGAGACTTGGTATCTGGGGGAGTAAAGTAGAATGTCAGTTGACCGGTGGTCTTGAATTTTATTTCTCCAATTGCAGGCCATCGTGTGTCAGTCCATTGTTTTAGCCTCCAAGACAACTATTTGTACTGCTTATTTGTCTCATCACAGATGTAACTCATTAGGGTATTAGACATGAAAAGTTTTAACAAGTCTACTTCCCTGGTTCCAACATTTTCAATATTGGAACCTGAACTTGCACAATCGAAAGTATTAACTTTGGGAATAAAATCATCAGTTTTCCAATCGAAAACTGGCATGGATTCGTCGATTAGAGAAATATCAGGAAAATCTTGTTCGTCATCACTAATCTCAAAATCGACATCACTGTCATCGGAATCCGCAGTACGGCCGGCATCTTCCATGAAATCTTCATCCAGTTGTTCATGTCCAGATGTATTTGGTTCACCCTCCATTGTCGGCGGTCACAATAATTTAGGTAAATCAAAAACACAGAAAACACATAGAGCAGAGTTGAAACACGAAAAATACAGTAAAGAAATGTACAAATAACACAGAAAACACACAAACAAGTTAAAAAATTGATAATTGTTCTGCACAAGTATCGAAAACTAACAAAAATCAAAAAATCATAATAAAATTATTGACGCGCGACAGATATCGGCAATATACGCGCGAAAATTGACAACCCTATTTTAGTGACTCTGTTGTCTGTCAAACGAAGCGCGTGGGTAGATCTCTATAAAATCGATATTATCAGAAAACTGTAATTTCATCTGTTTAGTGAAGTACTACAAAATCATCCCAATAGATGTCTCTGTGTGTTCCATATTTTAAATTAATAAAAAAACGGGACATATGTATGATACAGAGGCTCAAAGAAGAGCGAGAAATCTCGCTTTTTTTCTATGGCCGGCCTGCTGGGTACGGCCAAGAATGCGAGATATCTCGCTCTTGGCACAGAAGCGGTTAACTCTTTGGTTGCCGAAATCCGATACATTGGTTTTCGCTACACCAGCGATAAGTACTGAATCCGTCGGATTAAAACCATGATTTATTAAAGGGTCATATACGTTTTAGACAGAGTGTCAGAGAGTGAGTCAGTTAATGGGCACGGCGTAAAAAAGAACATTTCCTACTGCATTTATTCTACTTTCATCTTTCATTTGCCAGTTCCATGCTTCTCTTCCTAACCTTCCCTCCACTGCTGGATGTAGGCCTCTTCCATTTGTGTCCATTTTTCTCTATCCTGTGCCGCTTCAATCCATTTTTTCACGGCGACCACAACAATATCGTCGGCCCATCTCTTCTGTGAACGACCGACACCCCTTTTGTTTTCCCATGGCCTCCACTTTAAGACTCTGGGAGTCCATCTTGAACTTGGCTGTCTGGCTACGTGTCCTGCCCATTGCCATTTCAATTTCGCGATCCGATCCATGATATCGGCGACTTTTGTTCAGCGTCTGATTTCTGTATTTGTGATTCTATCACTCAGACTTATGACCAACATTTGCCGCTCCATGGATCGTTGCGCGCATTTCAATCTGTGGACAGTATTTATGGTCAAGGACATTGTTTCCAAACCATATGTCATCACAGGCAAGATGCATGCTTCATAGGTTTTCCTTTTTAAATTAATGGGGATATCCTTGATTCTCATTATATGACTGAGCTTTCCGAAGACTGCCCAACCAAGTCCAATTCTTCTGGGTATTTCTGCCACCTGGTTTTCTTTTCCCATTTTTAATTCATTTTTAACTTATGTCCGAGGTAGATCTCGTTAAAATCACCGTTCTTGAAGCGTTGAAACCACTCTCGGCACGTTCTTTCACTAATAGCGGCCTCACCATAGGTATTTGAGAGCATTCGATGAGCCTCAGCTGCAGATTTCTTCATATTAAAGCATAAAATTAAAACCTCCCGCAAATGACGAGAATTTGGCTCGTAAGCTGACATGTTTAATCGGGAATAACTTTATGATGCAGACACAAATCGACTAATATTTCAATGGCATTATGTTTACAAATACTTAAGCTTATTGTATGACATCTATGATCTATTTATTCCAACTACTACTTACCGCTACTGCCATCTATTGCAAAACGGCGGAAGCAAAGTTATACACCTAATATAATAAAATCTCTTCCATACATATAATAAAATCTCTTCCATACATATAATAAAATCTCTTCCATACATATAATAAAATCTCTTCCATACATATAATAAAACTAATTAATTGTAAACGGATATTTTCATTGATATGGTAATGGTAACTATCATATTATTATTGTTGAATTTCGGATTTCTGGTTGTAAATAAACTTACATCGGATTTTTCGGGTCTCGAAGCATCTTCCAGCAGCAGAGGAAGTTGATTCTTGGCTGCGGAGATCACAAATATCTGCTTAAGGTGGAGCTCCACATGTTTCTGGGTACACGACTCTATGGGGATCACCACGCGGACTACCATTGCTTCAACATCTACTATGGACTCTTTGGAAATTCTAGAAGAAGAAAAAAATCACCTATTTTATTAATTAAATTTGATTGATTATAAACTAACTAACTAACCATCACGCCGTCTCACCGAAGGGGTAGGTAGAAAGAATGGACTGCCACACTTTTCTTTCCTGACATATTTCCCTCGCTTCCTCAACATTCATACATCGTGTCATGCACGCGCGTCGATTTCTCTGACTCCTCACATGGCCGACATTCAATATTTGATTTATTTGATCGTGCCACGTTTTCCTCGGTCTTCCTCTATTTCTGGTTCCATTTACATCATTAACATATAATTTTTTTACCATTCTTTCTTCATTCATTCTTTCCATATGTCCAAATCATCTTAATGATCCTTTCATTATTTTGTTCATGACACCATCATTCGCACCGCATTCACTTCTTATATTTTCATTCGACACTCTATCATACACAGATTATCCACACATTCGTCTAAGAGATCTCATTTCTACTCCATTTATTCTACTTTCATCCTTCTTTTGCCAGTTCCATGCTTCGCTTCCATACATAAGGGTCGGTAGAAGAACACCATTGTGCACTGCCATTCTAGCTTTTTTGGATAGGTTTTTTTTTGGGATGACAACTTTAAGTGCACCATTCACTTTGTTGCCTGCCCCAACCCTTCTTTCAATATCCCTCTCCGCTCGCCCATAAACGTACTACCTAAATACACAAACTTGACTACTTGCTCCAAATTTTCACCATTCACGCTAATGTTGCAGACTGTCATGGTTTCTTCCTTTTCAAAAATCATTACCTTGGACTTGTTAACTTATTATCTTTTTGATTGATAATATTTTTTTTAAATTAGGAAACGTCAAAGACTCGGAGCACACTTCACCTGCCTCTGTATAACTATCATACTTGTAAAAACTTGTACTCAAGTGTTGTTGGCACACGCGCGTATCCCTAACGGTTTGTACATTTTAGGTACATTATTTTTTCACAAGCGCGTACGTGATACGGGATAGCGCAGAATGGTACAGTCGAAGTGTGCGTATCACATACGTTCACATGCTTAGTGTGATTTTGTTTTTAAGTACAGTTAAACCTGAATATAAAGGACTAATTGGGGGAAGGGAGTGTTCGTTAAAGCCGAAAGTCCATTACATAGTGTTTTTTTTAGAGGTTTGGTTTTTAAACTGGCAACATTGTTTCTACAGACCATCAATTTGACAGTTGACAGTTGATTTGTAGTCAGTACGTTTTGCCATTTCACCATGAATAGACTGACGTCAGAAGAGCGCTTGCAAATTGTGCAAATTTATTTTAAATATCATGGTTCGGTTCGCCAAACTTATCGTGCAATACGTCCATTTTACGCTCTACATAATCGTCCATCCGAGCAAGTTATTCAGAAGATCATGGATCGTTTTCGCACCACGTACACTCTAGTGGATAATACGCATCCACAAAGACGACAATTGGATTTCACGATTGCGCTTCATTCGAACTAGCCGTGGCACTCATATGCCCAAAATTATATTTAAACAATAATGGCATAAAATTATCTATTAAATACAACCAATATCATAGACATTAACATTTTTTTAATGTGTTTTTTTTTTTCATTTTGAATATGTATTTTTTTTCATTTTGAATTGTAAGTATGAAAAACAAGAGCTCACCCTCCAGAGAACTTCACCATCTGTTTGCTGATTTCCTCGGTGACGAGGGCGAGGCACTGCACGGTGGAAGATTGCTGACGCAGGACCAGGAAGCACTGCTTGCCCTTAGCACGAGACGTGTGCAGACGACCTGATAACAATTTTCACCATGAACACATTACTAACCATTACGCCGTAACCGATTTTGCATTGAGACTTGGGTTTTTATCCGTACAAAGTTCAATTAACTAAATAGCTAAAGCCCAACGACCACAGACAGGGCCGATTTCAAAGTTTGAGCGCTCTTAATGAAAGACCCTTTAATATATTTTATCAGCACTCAATAGATGCCCTAAAAATTAATATTGTCTGTAGCGGGAGATGCCTATTGGTGGTGATAAGGTTCGCAACCCATCACACTGCGTCTCCCGCGGGGCGAAAAGAGAAGGATGGAGTGCCGCATCAGTAAAAGTGTGACAGTCCATTCTTTCTGCCTACCCTTTCGGGGAGACGGCGTGATGGTTAGTTAGTTAGTTAGTTATGTCTATTGAGATAATAAACTGATTAGATTTGATTTGAACTACTGTATACAATTATTTAGCTGAATAAACTAACAAACAGGCCCGCCGTTGTGGCTGGCTGCGTGAAAAATGCTGTTTGAAAAAACAAAAATATGCTAAAGGAAAGCAAAATACGAATCTACAAGAAATGCGTAGTCCTATAATGACGTATGAAATAGAAACAAGAGCTGACACCATCAGAACTCTCCTAAGAACCACAGAAATGAAGACTCTCCGAATCATTGCGGGAACGACACTCCAAGACAGAATAAGAAATTCTGAAATAAGAAAGATCTGCAATGTAGAAGATGTCGTGCGATGGGGAAGACTGAGAAGACGCTACTGGAGAGAGCATGTGGAAAGAGCATGTTCTGAAAGAGTGATCAATATAGCCACAAATAAAATACCAGCAGGAAATTGACCTTCAGGAAGACCACCCAAAAGATGGCGAGACAGTTGGACATCTGTATCCCAGGAACAGGCTCCAAGAAATAACAGGACACAGTCCTAAACAAAGCAGAAGATTTTTTAGCTATTGATTCTCATAACATGTGATAGGTAGCTATTCTATCGTCATTTTTATTGTCACATGAATTCTACTAGACCAAAGATAGCGTGAGATTTTTTTACACTGCCATCGCCGGGAATCGAACCTGGGAATTTCGATGTGCCAGTCATAACTGTTATTACACTACCACGAAGACCGTCTCTTACATGTGCATGATTCAAAGATTATCGAGGTCATAGGCCCGTGCGTTTACGAGAAGAGCATATCCATAATAATAATATGCTAACTTTTAAAGCGCCGTTTTTGTGATGTAATCACCTCAAGGGCGCATTAAGACGTGTTTTAAATCTAAATATCTAAATGTGAACGCTTAAAAAGCGATTGGTAAAAAAGTATAAATGTTTAAATTGGGTATAAAATATGAAAAAGATGGTTTTTCAATTTAGATCTGAATTCTGTCGGATCATTTATACATCTGAGGTGTGAAGGGAGATTGTTCCAAGCTGATGGACCGGCTACCGCGAACGCTCGATCCCCGAAATTTGTACTGGGGCAACGCTTCAGCTCAACTAATCTTTCTATTGCTGAGGAGTTGGCCGAGCGAAGTGTGGATTTCCTTGTATTTAGGCTGTCCGTTATACAGAGTTCGGATATATAATTTGGAGCCATTCCATTTAGCGCTTTGAAGGCTGTCCAGCAGAGTTTATACTGGATTCTTTCTGGACTTTTAACCCAGTGAAGTTCTTTGAAATGTTGTGTTATATGGGACTTTTTCCAAAGAACACTTTTTCAATACTAACCTCGTATCCAAATAGTTTTTCCTGCCATCCCTCCGTCTATATCCTTCACATCGGTGTATACGCGGTCACGATTCTCCCCGGTGGACTGAATGAGCTTCGTCACTCCATATCGACCCACCGAGTAATCCACGGAGTCTGTTTGCCCTTCACTTTCTTGGGGTTGTGTAGCCGCCTACAAAAAAAAACACATTTAAATTTAGAATACAACATTGGGTGTAACAAAAAGAATTAATATAACATTGGACTGATTTTATAGATGAATGATATTGTCAAATGCAAATATAAGTTAAACTGTTAATGAGTAAACTTTGTTTTTTGTGTCACAATTGTATTTTATTTTACGCGACAGCTGTTTCATCAACCTATGTTGACATCATCAGGTGTTACAATAATAAATCAAATGTCAAATTTTCGTGATTTTTCGAATCTTTATATGTATTTGTTCCTATGTCAATTTGAATAATTTCTTTGATATAATTTTGAAGTTCTTGCTGAAATTGAGTTAGATACCTAAATATTTTAATTAAAAGAACGGTTAGTTACTAACTAACTAACTAACTAACCATCACGCCATCTCCCTGAAAGGGTAGGCAGAAAGAATGGACTATCAGATTTTACTGATGCGGCACTCCATCCTTCTCTTTTCGCTCCGCGGGAGACGCGGTGTGATGGGTTGCGAACCTCATCGCCACCAATAGGCATCTCCCGCGCACATTTTGATCGTGCAACACCCACAAAAAATAAATATAAAATACAATGATATAAAATAAAATAACAAAATAAAAATAATTTAACACAAAATGTTCTTTTTAGATGGTGCACATATTGTCTATTTAATTTATGTTCCACGAATCCGTCGTTTTTTTAATTTGGCACATAATGTAATAACACATAATGTTTTTTTCGATGTTGCACATGTTGACATGGACGATCCGAACTTTTGTGTTTATTTAATTTATGTTACACGTATCCACCGTTTTTTAAATTAGCTGTAATTAGGCACTTAAACACTTATTTTGTTATTTTACTATTTATAGGAGAAAATATAAAAGGTGGAAAATATAATAATAAAACAGTAATTAGAAGGAACAATTATACATAGTATAGTCATAATAAATTAAAAACAATAAACAATAGCAGGAAGTACATAGATTACATTAATAGGAAGGGGGCAAAAGTTGAAGGTAGTATTATTATTTTTTAGCTAGATTGTACAGGGGACATTTTTTTAATGTACAATACTATATACTAATGGGGAATAAGAAGGAATTTGGTTATTTATAACATTTAGTTTACATTTAAAAGTTGTGGGAAATATTGTCTGAATATGGAATAAGTACAAGACTGATCACGGCAATTAAGTCGCTATACACAGAAAGCACTGCTTGTGTCAGAGTAAATGGAGATCTTACAGCCTGGTTTGATATCAATAAAGGTGTCAAACAGGGTTGCGTAATGTCCCCGTGGTTATTTAATCTGTATACGGACAAATGTATGAAAGAGCTGAAAGGGTTGGATGTAGGTGCCAAAATGAGCGGAGTGTCTGTAAGCTGTCTCTTGTATGCGGATGACACTGTCCTTCTTGCAGACAACGAGCATGAACTACAAGTCCTGGTGAATTGTATGTATGAGGTATGCATGCGAAATGATCTGATAATGAATGTTAATAAGTCCAAGGTAATGATTTTTGAAAAGGAAGAAACCATGACAGTCTGCAACATTAGCGTGAATGGTGAAAATTTAGAGCAAGTAGTTGAGTTCGTGTATTTAGGTAGTATGTTTACAAGAGATGGGCGAGTGGAGAGGGATATTGAAAGAAGGGTTGGGGCAGGCAACAAAGTGAATGGTGCACTTAAAGTTGTCATCGCAAACAAAAACCTATAAAAAAAAGCTAGAATGGCAGTGCACAATGGTGTTCTTCTACCGACCCTTATGTATGGAAGCGAAGCATGGAACTGGCAAAAGAAGGATGAAAGTAGAATAAATGCAGTAGAAATGAGATCTCTTAGACGAATGTGTGGATACTCTGTGTATGATAGAGTGCCGAATGAAAATATAAGAAGTGAATGCGGTGCGAATGATGGTGTCATGAACAAAATAATGAAAGGATCATTAAGATGGTTTGGACATATTGAAAGAATGAATGAAGAAAGAATGGTAAAAAAATTATATGTTAGTGATGTAAATGGAACCAGAAATAGAGGAAGACCGAGGAAAACGTGGCACGATCAAATAAATCAAATATTGAATGTCGGCCATGTGAGGAGTCAGAGAAATCGACGCGCGTGCATGACACGATGTATGAATGTTGAGGAAGCGAGAGAAATATGTCAGGAAAGAAAAGTGTGGCAGTCCATTCTTTCTGCCTACCCCTTCGGGGAGACGGCGTGATGGTTAGTTAGTTAGTTAGTTAGTTAGTTATTTTACATTTTTTGGCCTATAAAATTTCAAAATTTCTCTAATTTTTTAGGATTATTTGCTATATGTAAAAATTTTGTGTTTTTGGTCTCAAAAATTCACACAATGATTGGTCATTTCCGAAAAGATGTTTCTGTTTTTGTATGAAATTTTGTGTTCATATAACCTCTTCAAAAATGATCGACCAATCTTTCCAATATACATGGCATCACAGTCGTCGCTGTCGAGTAAAATAAAATATAATTGTGATACAAAAAACTTATTCATTAACATGATACGAAAGTTTATTCATTAACAGTTTAAAATGTTAAGGTATCAGTGTTTCGGCCAAAACAATGGACTATTTAGCAAATATAAGTGTATGCAGTTTGAATGAAAGTGTTGAAAGTGCACAAAATAGGATCATTAAGATGGTTTGGAAATATGAAACGAAATAATGAAATATGAATTATAAAGAAAGTATATGTAAACGACGTAAACAGAACTAGCAAAAGGGGAAGAACAAGGAAAATGTGGCACGATCAAATCAATAAAATATTAGGTGAACCAATTGCCAAAGGTTTGAATAACTCAAAATGAATGATACCTCGAATATCTATCCATAAGCACATAACCTATTTAGTGTTAATTTAGGCTTTGCTGTCAGATTTTGCGAAATAAATTATCCACTTTTCGTTCCCTGTCACAAATAATGCCAAAAAACAGTAAGTATGTCGCGATAATAAAGAACTGTATATGTTCACGAGCGCTTCTTTGTAAGAATAGCTCGCACGGCATCAAATACCCATCTTATACGCTTCCCCAATCCAGGAATATTTGAGTTTCTGGCTTAATTATTCAATGGTTTGAAGTGGATTAGACGCAAACGGACGTATACTGATTCAAACCTGACTGCATCAAAATGATGGCTTAATTCCTGGTTCAGCTAATATTAAATTTCAGCCATGTGAGGAGTCGGAGAAATCAATGTGCATGCATGACAAGATGTATGAATGTTGAGGAATGAGAGAAGTATGTCAGGACAGAGCAGTATGGCAGTCCATCCTCTCTGCCTACCCCTCCAGTGTGATGATTAGTTAGTTAGTTATAAGCAGTTTTATTGCAATAACACATGCAAATTCAAAAGACTAAAAAACACTTGGATTGTAAAGGATAAGTATTGTATATTTGAGAAAATTAAAGAATTTTAAATGATATAAAACCCAAATGAAAAAAAAAACAACTGACAAACAATTATTACAAAATTTTAAATCATAAAAATACATTACAATTTCAAAATATTGCATCACTATAGAGACATTACGTGTTTATCTTGGTTTTATGAGAGTGTTTTCAATAAAACAACTCACGAAACAAAATTCCTACCTTGTGATCGGCTTTCTTCTGTTTCTTTTCAGCTTCCTTGGCCAGTTTCTTTGCCGCCTTTTTGCTCTGGGCGGAGTCGCCCTCCGCGGCCTGAACTTTATTTTCGTCCACAACCATTCTATCCTGAAATAACATGAGAAAATAATATAAATATGCTCCACAAACGGAAGCCAAGCAACCTACGTGGAATATACACGTTCGTGTTTGTTAACCACTCCTTTTACAACATAATAAACTTGATAACATCGTTTTATCTCGAGGTTTCTGTTAAAAATAGTTTCCTAACCTCATAGCGGTTTTAGGGAAATATTTTTAAAACGTATAAACCAATGTTAAAATATCGTCAATTATATATAAATTACACCGTTTTCTAAACAATTTGTATCAATTTCACTTTTAAAAACAACTAACTTGTTCAAATCAGCCGGTTAACGTGACAGACAACTACAAACCTCCGAGAGATTTTTTTAGATAAAAATTTGACACGTTCTGATGTGGATGTGTTGAAACTGACGTGAAAATGCGATTTTGATTGGTTTGCGTCCTAGATAGATTAGTAATGAAAAAATGTTTATAATAAAATTTCGTAGATGTCACTAACATCATGAAAAATGATATTTTTGACAGCTCTTATAAAAAAATAAATATGTGAGATAAATTCAAATATATTTCTTCAAAATATTACAATGTAATACACAAAAAACACGAATCAAGTATACCGTATTGATATTTTACATGTTTTTATTAATATACATACTAAATTACTGGCTATTATGATGTACAAAGTGTCTGAAAAGAAAGTTTATATTTAGTGGATGGATTAAATAAAAAGTTATCAATTCATCGATAAAATGTTTATTAATTATTAAAGTATACAAATTGGGAATTAGTTCTTTAAAAATAATCGCGTCCAAATGTAAACTCTCACGTTCGCTGCACTCATTTACTCAAACAGTAAAATTTCTTATGACATGACGGTTCGGTAGGTAAACTCCGTGATGGCTGCCATTTCGTGACGAATATTTTCTTTCAAATGGGTCAACGATGTCAGTTTATTGGCTTAAATATTATATTTGAGATAACCCCACATGAAAAAGTCCATAGGGATCATCAGGACTGCGTGGAGGCCAATTAATGTCACATCTCCTGGAGAACAATTTGCCAGGGAAAATTTCACTAACTCGTGGCAGACTTATTGGACGTGTGTGACGTTGCTCCATCCTGCTGGAACCATATTCTTTGGTTATAGCCAGGAAAGTTTTGCAATTAAGGTACCAAGCAGTCGTCTAACATCTTCACATAACATTATTAATGAACGATATAAACTTTCTTTTGAATGACCTTGTATTATATTGTTTTTAAAATAAATTACGTTTTTATTTAAAGTGACGCAAATAATATCGGTGTAACTAATAATCGGGTAATTGTATTGGGTAACTCATAATATCGGATAATGGGTCTAACTGTAATTTCGTAATCTATTACTTTCCATAATAAAGATAATGGCGTTGAAATTTTGCATGTTAATAATAGAAATATATCTTTGAATAATCTCGAAATTTTAGAAATTAAAACATTTATTTCCTTTGTTGTGAAACCTGAACCCCAATAAGAAATTAAAATTATTATTTTAAAAAAATAATTGATTCATAATATTTGTTGTAACAAAAGCATAAACGTTCCAAAATAAATCTTTATAACATCTGTCAAAACTGATCATATTTGTAAACAATTTTATAATATTTTAATATGTATCTTTATAATATCACTGAGGAAGGACCGGTTGTCCGAAATATGTCTGATATGCAATTTTAATTTTTTTTAAGGTTAGTGTTGTATATAAAAAAGAAAAAGACAAATTACATTCCAAATTAAATCGAAATTTTAATACCTAGGTGTTTATTTATTATATTAAATAAGTAAACATCCATTATTATTAAACATTTTTTATTATATGTGCAAATTAAATTGTTATTTTAAATATTTAAAATTATTGAAAACGTCTGTTTTATAGAAGTTTTATTACATTTCATGGGAATGACATGTTAAGACATCAAATTTCATGCCATACCCATTAAATATAATATAACAGCTAGAAAACAGGTGTTTCAATTAATATTACGTATTTAAGAATGTTCTATTTTCAAATTAGTCACTGGCAACCCTGTTACTGAGTGGGCACTCGGCTTGTATTTCAAACTGAGAAATGGAACATTCTTTAAAAGGGATGACATTTAAAAAACTTAAAACCCCCCGTGGGGCGTTTTCCTTAAGACTAATTAAAAAAAATAATGAAAAAGAGGATACCCAACACGAACGCTGTACAAGATTAACAATTCTCCCCTCCCCCTTTCTCTCATCTTTCTTTTTTTATTACCTTTTAGCGCCATCACCTTCAGTTGGCAAATAAGTACCCGGCCATTTAGAGATGGCGCAAGCGAAAATAAGTCTGCTTTACCTATGGACCAATCGCCTGGGTAGGTACCTACACTCAAATAATTGGGGTATTTATCGAATTATTTTTCAACACTTACATCGTTATTACATTAAACAAATTATAATCATAGCTTAAATATATTTGACATCATTAATACGAATGAAAACGTTTGTTTTCTAGAAGTTTTATTATATTTTATGTGAATGACATGTTTCGCCTGTCTAAGACATTATCATATGCCACTAGAAAAAGCCTTAGACATGCGAAACATGTCATAAACATAACTTCATTTATGTGTACGATAGTTTATACTATGGTTAATACTATAGTTCATACAATAGTTTAAACTATACTTTGGAAATTGAAAATAACTTTGTTTAATTCACAAAATATTTAAAAAAAATATTAAAAAACACGACATGTTTCGGAGGATACCTCCATCTTCAGGTGTAAAAATATAATAACTTTTATATTTTTACACCTGAAGATGGATGTATCCTCCGAAACATGTCGTTTTTTAATATTTTGTGGATAAAACTTTTATATATTTTAACATTTTATAACTGTTAATGCAAAAACTTTGTTTTATATCACAATTGTATTTATTTTACGACAGCTGTTTCATTTTTTATATTTTTGTAACACCTGATGATGTCAACATTGGTTGATGAAACAGCTGTCGTAAAATAAATACAATTGTGATATAAAACAAAGTTTTTGCATTCTTCTTCTTTTCTTCTTTTTGTCCTGTCACACCTCCGTGGTGCATAGGGCCTCAAGGAACCTTCTCCACCCGACTCTATCGCATGCCTGATGCCTAACATCATCCCAAGGGAGGGCCTGCCGCCTTAACTTCGTCCTGCAGGGTTCTTCTCCAGGTGGCTCTAGGTCTGCCTCGCTTTCTCTTTCCCCCGATAGGGGACCAGTCTAGTGCACCCTGAGCGATGCAGGCTGGGTTCCGTCTCAGAGTGTGACCGATCCACAGCCATTTGCGTCTAGTGACCTGTTCTCTAATTGGCTTTTCGCCTGCCATAGTCCAGAGAGCGGCATTTGACACTGTTTGGGGCCAATAGATTTTGAGTATTGAGCGAAGGCACCTATTTATAAACACCTGGAGTTTACCAATAACGTCCGCGGTAGACTTCCAAGTCTCACACCCGTACAGCAGTACGCTTTTAACGTTACTGCTGAATATTTGGAGCTTGAGCTTTCTCGAAATGATACCGAAATGATAAAATATCATAGTTTTTCGGCCAAAACAATGGAAAATAACTTTGTTTTATCCACAAAATATATTTAAAAAAAAACGACATGTTTCGGAGGATACCTCCATCTTCAGGTGTAAAAATATAATAAATTATATATGCACAAGGGATTTTTAGTGTTAAAGTATGCAGAAAATATAAATCTTAATGATAATGCGTTATATTGCAGGTCGGGACTGCATGGCCCTGATCGGTAAACATGAAGGCATTAAACCCTCAGACGTGAGTCGAGCTGAGGAATACTTTTGCGTTAATTTGCTTAATTCTTTTTGCAGGAAATGGCCGCCCGGGAGAACGTGCTGACGAAGGGAGGCAAAAAGAATAAGGCAAGAAGAGGAACGGGGGAAAAGTGAGAGAATTCAGAGACGGCACGTGGTGGTTTTACAGCCCTTTGAATAAATCGATTAATTTTACATTGCTGAAACACTATCATTACCTTTTCTAAAACACCCAAAACATGTAACCTGATTATAGAAAATCAACCCATAGAACAGGTCAGGACCTCCAAGTTTCAAGTATCTGGTGGGAGGAGCTGATCTGCGGGAAGAAATACAAGCCCAAGTAAACAAGGCAGCTGCAATCTCTGATGCTCTAAAATCCACAATATGGAAAAAACAAAGACATGGCCATTGAGAGTAAGATGAGAATCTATAAAGCATGCGTAAGACCAATAATAATATATGGCGTCGAAACAAGGGCAGACACAGTAAGGACCAAAAAAGCTTTGAGGACTTCTGAAATGAAGACACTGAGGACGATAGCAGGCAAGACATTGAGAGATCGCGTGAGGAACACCAGAATAAGAGAGATATGTGAGGTTGAGGATATCATAAGATGGAGCAGACAGCGAAAAAGGGACTGGTACGGGCATGTTCAAAGAATGGACACCACCAGACTCCCCTATATTGGGTTGCATAATCAGCCTCATGGGACTCGTCCTCGTGGACGACCTCCTAAAAAATGGAAGGAGCAACACTCTGGAGAACAGACCACATAGGTCACATACAACAAGAAGGAGAAGAAACACTATCAGAGAGCCGGAGCCAATAGAGAACTGTTGTCGAGTGTGATGGTTAGAAAGGTCTCATATTTGGGTCATGTGCTAAGGGGAGAAAAATACCTCATACGGTAGATAATATGGGCAAAATAGAGGAACGTCGGGGAGTTGACAGAAAGCAGTTGTCCTGGCTGCGAAATATAAAAGGAGTATACAGGAATCAGCAGAGTTGAGAACCTGTTCCAATTAGCGCAGGACAGATATGCTTTCGCTGCAGTGATCATCAACATTGGGGGACCTGACACAGGACTAGAAGAAGAAAAAGAAACGCTATCATA